>JAECUM010022009.1:0-33384 GCA_016617855.1 Megalonaias nervosa | reverse complement strand
AGATATTCTTTTATATGGA
Source organism: Megalonaias nervosa (assembly GCA_016617855.1). Taxonomy (NCBI): domain Eukaryota; kingdom Metazoa; phylum Mollusca; class Bivalvia; order Unionida; family Unionidae; genus Megalonaias; species Megalonaias nervosa. The sequence continues at coordinate 33,365 of JAECUM010022009.1, read as the reverse complement.
GGCGTTCTTTCATCATACTTTTTAAATATATATGCAGAAGAATTCAGTTAATTCAGTGTCAAATTGAGCCATATGCATGTCACTGCTTAGTCCCGTGTTTCTGGCCTAATGAAGCCGCTAATATACGTGAAGATTTTGCTTTATATATAAAGCAAATGCATATTCTTTGAGCCCAAATTTTCTAAATAACCGCGTATTCTAAGGATATTTATCCATGATAGACATCTTCATTATGTCGTGGTCCATACCTATCTGGCTCTTGTCGTAAAATCAACTTTATCTGATAATAAAAATATGATGAGACTCTATAGGATTCTGTGTATTCGAGAGAACATGCTCCTACATAAATGTTCATACTGTTATTTGAACGTCTGGGTCAAATTGTATAAATCACATTATTGTAATACAGATTGTGCACCAATATGATGGAAATTTAGTAATGCATCAAAAGAAAACAAGTGACTGGCTATAAGAAACCTTTTTATATTGGCTATTAAACTGACACAGATGGCGCAGTGCTACATGAACGTTTGCAAATAATTATATTGGAAGCTCTAAAAAAACTATTTGAAAATGTCTTCGCTATGCAGACAAGAATATTAAACAGCGAGAACAATATATTAATATCTATTTGGAATAATGATATAAATATACATTCACCTATAATGCAAGTAGAACAGGAGTCCCTAGAAGGGACTAACGTTCTACTGGGTGAAAAGAATTTCCAGGAATTCGAGAAAAAGGACCATTTCTGTCGAGTGTTGGAACCATTTCTGATATTCTTTACCGATGTCAATATTTTCAAACTAGCTGTTGTGGTACACATATTGGATGTCAGCTTGACACCATTCGTTGTGGTAGCCATATTAGGTATATGTCTTGCATTATTGTCATTGATGACTTGGTAAAAAAGATTGTTAAGATCGCTACCATTGCGCCCATTTAGGACCAGCCAGACATCATGATGGTGATACGACCATCCAGTCAGAGAAGTACCGATAACAAGAGGTGGCTGTGGCGGTCATATTTGAATCAGATTTTCATTTAGGACAAACTAGACATCATAAGAAGTCTGTCAGTGAAAACCGCATGTTGATATAACCGTCCTTTCAGGAGGAGTTGCAAAAAGAATATTTTCTAGATGACCGCTGTGGCGGCCACATTGGCCGTCTGAGTAGAACCATTTTCATACAATAGCAACTAGACCTTGGGATGAATGTGTGTTTAAAGTTTCAAGGCAATCCTCCAAGTAGTTTAGGTAGGAGAAGCAATAAAATCTTGTGCCATCCGAAGGACGACAGGCGGCAGAACAAAACAAAAAAAAAAAAAAAAAATGAACACCCCATAAGCTTCTCCGGTCTATGACCAGTAGATCTAAAAGATATCATATAACTGTGTAGTTAAAACTTTGTTGTACTGCTGATCAGGTACATTTACGAAAGCCCTGTAGAAAGTGTATTTTATGTGGTTTTAATATCAAATACGTATTTTTATTTAGTACTGGAATATTTTAACTAACATTTGTATTCCATCTCTCTATGGTCATGAAGTTTGAAATAGAAAATTTTTAACTTAATAAGCGTTCCCTAACCTCGGTGTGCGTGGTGGGGTAAATGGTACCCTGTTCCCAAATCAGAATTACATTAACAGTTGGGGCACACTTTGGTCCCGCTCCCGCTGTGAAGCTCAGGAATAAAGATCCACATATAAACACCCCGACACAATAGCGGTGTATTTATCTGCCATAACAACCTTGTCACTCAGAGAATACGAAAAAGTACTGATACACAATTATTCAGCACTTTTTGGAGACAGTGAAAGAAAAACGTGATCTTACAACTCGAAACTGACTTGAGGGCATTTGGCCTAATTATCTTCCACTTTAAATGATCTCTCTCTATCTTCCACGATACTATCTGATGCTATACAGCCAGATGGTGGCACAGAAAACACGACATGATTGGTGAGGATTTTAGCCCCGATGATATCTGTGTCAACGATTATATGATCACTAGCACCATTCGGGACTCAGATAACAATACAAAAATGTGGACTGTGCCATACTGAGAACATCACTCATGGAAATACGACCTTTTGTCTTAATGAATCTGACTTTCCCTAGACATCGGTCTTAAATATTTATATTGAATATCTCGATGTATTTTAACCTGTATTTACAGAAGCCGAAACACTTAAATGTAGTGTGTAACTCTGTGCGTACACAAATGTGAAGCTACTATTGACACCCTTATTGTCAGGCTCGACCCTAGGGCAAGGCGAACAGGGCAACCACCTTGGGCCCCGCGCTTCTCCGCAATGCAGTTTTTATGCTTGGGGCCCCGCGCTCATCGCTTGCTGCCTTGGGCCCCGCATGCTGCCTTGGGCCCTGCATGCTGCCTTAGGCCCTGCACATCCTAGGGCCGGTCCTGCTTACTGTGGGACTCAAGACATAAGCTGTGCACATAGCAGTTATAAAAATGACATACATTTAGTTTTAGGAATATCTCTGCCTTTTACATCAGCATTGGCCTTTTAAAACGATATTTATGTTCGTTACACCATGTTGATAGCTTTAAACTATCAAGACAAAAATTACTTTGTAAGGCCATATATGTATTGAATTACTGCTAGATTCAGGTTTAATTTATTGATGTTGAATGGGATGCATGTCGTAGGAAAAAATTCATATGCACCCAATAAAGCCATGCATTGAAATCAATTTGCTGAGAAAATATGTACGATAATCACGCATGCGCTTTAAAAGCAACAATAGCTGGTCTTCTACTAAAAGTGAATAATAATTTGTACAACTAAGTATGCAAATCAACGGTGATTCAAGTCTATGCCTTAAGACCATTATCTTAGTTCATTATGGTTACGATAAGCTTTATCGAAGAACATTTTGACCTTTTGGATACATCGCCAAGGACAACGAGCCGTGAATATCATTTGTATACGTGTAGACCCATACACGATAAAGATAACGAATTGTTGTAAACCGCGGGAAATATTCATGGAATTTGACATGAAAGAAGATGTGAAAGGTAAGAAGGCAACAAACGATGAAAGAAACATGTTCTTATGATACGGACAGAAATGTAGGACAGGGAAGTATCTGCACAAATAGTTTCTGTGACAATTTCTCTTAATATTTAATTTTCTCAACTCAGACTTAGGTGTTGTTGGTGAAATCAAAAGCCATGTCATATTTTGTTTCTTTGAGGATCAGACCGATCACTTCGACAATCTATAATATTTAGTGTTTTGTTGTGATTTATATCTACGTATATTTACATATATGTAGACCAGTACTCAATGAGAATTTGAAGAATTTGCCATCCTTGGAATATGTAAAACGCATCAAACTTTGAAAAAGATGTGTAAGTGTAGAGAGTTAAAAAATTTGAAAATAAACAAGCCAACTTGATATAACAAGTAATATGCCAAGTTAGTGATTTCTGGTCCTAACTTTAGGTTTCGATACCCCTGCCTGGGCGCAGACAGAGGGAAAATCGGCGATAGCAGGGAAATGAGAGAAAGCAGATACTCCCAAGAGATAGCTGAACTATTACAAACTGCTTTGTTGAGCATGAGAACGTTTGCTTCTTTTGTCGTCATATGTCACCCCCTATTCTGAGCTAATTAGCCGTTGGATTTCAAACGTCCCTGATGTATCTTGTATGTGTCGTTTGGAACCGTTTAATGCTTGTTCAAATATGTTTGGCATGTTAATTACACTACATATAACACGAAAGAAGACATGATACAACACGTATTACGAAATATTTTCCATTCACCAAATCAAAAATTTATTCTTACAGAACAAAAAAAAAAAAAAAAAAAAAAAAAAAAAAAAAAAAAAAAAAACAAACAAAAAAAAAAAAACAAAAAAAAACTGCTATATGAAAATTAACTGAGATGTCGCAACTGTATCAAACGCACGTAAGAATAAAAAAAATAATAAATACAACTATATATGGAGCCTTACTTTGTTTGTAGGTAGGTATGTAGGCAGGTTGTTAAGTAGGTGGATATGTAGGCAAGTTGGTAGATTTCATGAAATGATTGGTGGTTATGTGAAATCCGTTTAGAAAAGCGCCGTATTCGACAATAATAATTATTTGGAAACCATCAGCGAGAATGAAAATGTATTAGATAAATAAAGTGTCTGGCATTCAATAAGGCAAGATCAGACTTCTGGAAGACACTAACGGTTGACACAATATTTACACAGCTATCATTAATTGCGCGAAATTGGTTTTGATCGGAACGAATAACCAACTGAACTTGTCATTCAACTGGAGTCAGTGACGAATATTTGCGAGTTTGCACAATGAACTCCCACACATATGGTTCTTTCTCTAAATAATCTGTAAAAAGACTCTTTGATGCCGTCTAAATGTCAAGACATTTCCTTTTACATTAATATTATGACTTGGAATATTGATTTTCTACGGTATTTTGATTTATATATGGTTTATTACCAACACATTTAGAAGGGTCAATATTAGTACACCTGCGGTTGATTCCACGCATGCTCGGTTAAATTAGAATTTGCAAACCCATAAATTACAAAACACCAAAACCTCTAGTGTTACAACTTGAAAACGAAAAATACAAACCCGATTTCTTGACTGGGAATATAATCATCTATAAAGGAAACTACTTATCAATTAAATGCAGTGACTAAATTTGGTTCGCAGTACATATTAAATAATATTTTACAAATAAATACTATTTTACAAAGTGACTGGCTTGTAATAAAAGAAACACAGGGAAAGCCTTTAGTTCATTCATGCGTAAATAAACGCTAAAATCGATTTATAATTGATAATAACATGATACGGCATGAGAACATTCAAGGAGGTTTCAATGTTGAATTATTCCTATGACCAGCTGTTATATAATACAATGTGTATATAGAGAGATATATATATATATATATATATATATATATATATATATATATATATATATATATATATATATATATATATATATATATATGTGTGTGTGTGTGTGTGTGTGTGTGTGTGTGTGTGTGTGTGTGTGTGCAGCCGTGAAAATAAATTACCGTTTAATGTAATCATAATACATTCCAGATATGACATTTGCATGAAATGTTTTACCTGTATATTCAACTTTGATCAACTGAAGTGCGTTTCACTCTTGTTCTTTAACTGAATCATTGTAGCGATATTCAATCCTCGAAAAGACATTATTCTTTTATATCATTGTTGGTTTGGTTTTGTTGGGTAAAACCCCATTATTCCGCACATGATAAGACTATATATATAGGCCAGTATATCTGGTTAAAGAAGACCCCGGGATGAACCACCTACTGGCAAGCTTTCTCACATACCACACTGGTTGAGCCCAGACTCGAACAAGAGCAGACAGAGGTGAGATTCGAGTGATCTGTAAAGGCGAGCGCCTTAGACGAGTCGGCAACCTGGAACCTCTTCTTTGTTTATTCTGGTGACAAGGTCAGCCTCTCTCTTGACTTTGTGCTGTCCTTTTCGAATGATGAAATATTAATCATATTTCTGACAGTTAGTCAAATAAACAATTTGATAAGACAATGTGTTAGGTACATTACAAGTTAAAGGAATTAGTACTCGAGAGATGCTACGACGGAGAAGGAAATTAGTCCATATTCAAAGACCTGTGGTAGTGAAGATAGTGGTATTCTGCAGTGTTTGCAAGAGGGATGGGTGGGTATGAGTCGGCGGTTACAGATAACCATCTCATTATTAAAATAAATGCGAAATTGTTGCTTAAAGTCTGCAGTCGAAAGTGTAATATACGAGTTGGATACCATTAGGTTATTACAGTGGAGTATATGTAAGTAATAATTCACCTAGCAGGGAAGGAGAGGACTTACAACATGCAGTCTTTATCGTAGGATTCCAGGTAATAGTTGAACTCTTTCCTTCTTTTGTATCCTTCATTCTTTCCATTAAACACTAATGACAATATTTGTGGTTTCCGGCAAAACGATTGAATGAGGTTCTGATGAAACTGGCAAGCCAATATTATAGGTTGGTAGCTAGTAAAATCTCTCTCTCTCTCTCTCTCTCTCTCTCTCTCTCTCTCTCTCTCTCTCTCTCTCTCTCTCTCGTCAGTTACTTTGTTCACTTGACAGTGACGCATTTCCATAACGGCTAATTTAGAAACTCTGCCCCAACATATTTGAACTGCATTGATTAGCTGGTAGTATCACATTCGCGCGGTGCACGATGGGTAAAACGGACTATATAATTGTAACTTTTAAAAGATGGCGGTCGGTAATTATCTGCGCTCTCACGACCACCAGAACTGGATCGCAATAGTCATCGTAATCTGTGTTGGATTACTTGAATTGCTCATCAAAGCATAATAAGTTTATGTATATGTATGATCCAATGCAGATTAATGACGAGGGATAATTGTATTTAGAAATAATATCCACAGGTATTGACTTGAAGACAGAGAGATAACGGGAAGTCCGAAAGAAACATCAATACATTAATCGATAAAATACTAAACTAGTATAGAATAGCATAAGACCCTCATCCAGTCTTGTTTATTATTTTGTTTTACCCCAATATATGATATTTAAGCAGTTGCAAAGCGAAAGTTTGTTTAGTAACGTTTGGAGGAAAATAAAATATCTCGCAGCAAAATCTTTTACAACATCGGCTGCTAAACCCAAGAAACGTCGTATAAAGTGCAAGCGAAAGGACTTACTGTATTTTAATGTTGTTAACTTGAAGCCTTCATCCAATGAACATATCAGTATATATTTTTTCTGTTGATTTCTGAAGGGGAAATGCTCATTAAAAATAATGCAACTTCAGGGTTATTTTTTTAGAGAGACAGCCTAATCCTGTATATGTGTAACAGCGTGCATGAAACAGAAAGTGTTAAGGATACATTCATGCATGAAAGCATAGTTTATTCAGGGAAGAAAACGTTCAGTAGGCATATGAACAGAAGAGAAATAACAAAGTAAACCGATCTTGTATGTGAAAGAAGATCGTGGACAGAGAACAAATTGTTTTTACCAAGTCAAAATATCCTGCCCTGGTTTAGTGGTGCACTCCAAAATGGATATCCCACGAAACATACATGTCGTGATTTTTTTCTCAGTAGCATTTTATAACAATGTTGAATACTAGTGCATTCTATTTAGTTTCCTGATAACTCGTATATTTAAATCACGACAACGTTATTTATTCAGGTAAATCAGATTTGTGTCCCGTCTACATCTGATCCGTAACATCGTTATCGTCATGTGTAAATGTTTGTTGGCCACAGTGGATGCCATATTTTCCTTATATGGTGGCAATGAGGCAGTCCATCTGTTATTTTGGCCATCAGATCTCAGTCGTAGATGTCGATGGTCTGTCTCCATTAGTATTGATGGTCTCAGAAAGACCTACTGATGAATCATGCAAATGTAAAACAAGAAAACTATGCAAGTGTGATGTTATTAGAGTGTGTGGTTATTAGGTGACTAGAGACACATTATTTGTAGTGTTTGCGCATTTAAGAACCTTACAGATGACAGCCAATGTTGTCTTGAGGCTTTTGAAAACATCAATTGTGAGTCAGGCTCAGGAAGAAGTTGATTCATGCATTCGATAGTGAGACCTCTTGCGTGTAACAAGTTGGAATGTTTGGTTGGAGGCGGTTGGGTTTGGGACGTCGTTATGATATATATGTTTCGCTTATAACTACTACTACTACTGCTGCTACTACTACTACTACAACAACAACAACTACTACTACTACTAATAATAATAATAATAATAAAGTCAGGCTATTTGACATGGCAACTGGAAAGAAATTGCGTTCTCTTGAACGTTAAAACCTTCATTTGTAGTTCGCTTTGCGCCTCGCAACATTTATTGCATGAAAGACCTATTCCTCTGTTTTAATTTCCATTTAAATTTGAGTAGATATAGTTCTTGATGAGTCGATGCTGTTACCTCTAGAATATAATTTCGGGATGTAATATAGTATATTTATAATAATAGATGGCAATTCTGCTCCAGAAAATTGGGTCAGTGAAATTTTTTTTTTTTTTTTGTCTCCTCGACCAGTTGAACTGCATTTTTAGTTAGACAAGACGTGATTGAAATCTTCACAATCTCTCGCAGGTGAATTAAAATGGCCAAAATAACTTTCTAACGAGTTCGTTCCCATTCGGGAATCATACATACATATTAACAAAACAAAAGAACCTTACGAAGACTTTATAGTTTACGCCCACCCCCCACCCCCCATCTGCTTTCACTAAACTGAAAACTTGATATGGTTTCTATTAACTTTTCAAAACAGTATAGTTTTGAAAAAAATCTCTACATCTGTGAACACATGAATGAAGAGCAATTATTAACAGGCAAAATTATTAGACAATAATAATCAATTTATGTCGCAGCAAAGAAAAGAAGCGTGATTTATTATAGGTCTATAGTTTGATTATTATAATTGTAACTGGTGCTTATCGAAACGCCAGTACCACCGGTTGTTCAGAGGCAACTCTTACCGCCAATAACACCTATTGCCACGAAGCATAAAAACTTACCGACTGGGACACTAATGTTCAGTTGGTTATGACTTTGACTCCGCATGAGAACGATAATTTTGACATGAAGGCACATACATTGGGTGTCAGGTCTGAAGATTCAGGGTTCGTGACTAAGAGGCGGCAACTGACAGCAAGAAGTCTTATAGTTCCGATCGAAACACCTCCAAAGTTCTTGGGTGGGTAATTAATTCGCCGGCTGATAAGCCTTATCAAAAACATAGACACCTTCATCACACAGAAATCTGAAGCCGTTTTAGAAGAAGGGGCGAAATGCTTTGTGAATTAGGGTAAACCAAACAAAAGCTTGTTTAGCTTGCATATCTTGGTTGCATGCTTAAGACAGGGTTTTCAGCAAGAAGATGATGTCGTTTGGTTTATGCAACGCGCCAGGGATATTTGGGCGCAGGATAAAAGCTGTCCTACGAAGTTTGCCAGGTCTATCTCAATGACGTGGCAGTGTTTTTGGAAGCACGTTTGAGCAGTTGCTTGAGAGACAAGCACGGGTTTTTATGTGTCTTCAAAGAGCCAGTCTAAAGCTGAAACCCAGCAAATGTACACTGTGTGCGAGAGGCACTGTATCTTCGTCATACCATATAAGTTTCAGGAATTGCCACCGATCCTGAAAATGTAGATGTTGTAAAGAAATGACCCAATCATAAATCAGTTATTGCGATTCCTTGGGTTTTGTAGTTATAATCAAAGGTTCGCGGGTCACTTTGCTGAGTTTTCCGCTCCTCCGCACAAGCTTACGGAAAAGAATACTGCTTCCCGCTGGACGTCTCTCTATCAATACCATGGGAAGGTGGGACGATACAACCGAACTTTGTGCCAGATGATAACGATATACGTTGAAGATAAACAAGAAAACTGGGACCAAAACAAGAAAACTGGGACCAAAACAAGAAAACTGGGACCACTAACTTCCTCTTACTGGCATGGCTTATCGTGCATGAGAACACGCTTCTTCTTGATTCACCCCGAACAAGCTGATGATGGGTCGAGATGAAAATCTTCTTACGAATCTTTTCGTGGGTGAAACACCAGATGAGGTCCGAAAATCTGCCTCAGATCATGCCATAATATAAGAAGGCAATGTTGGCGGCCAATGAGCAAACGCGAGAGAAATTAGGCACCGTTATTCAGCAAAAGAAAGCCACCTATGAGATAAAGGATCAGTCATTCGGTGTTGATGACCTTGTGTGATTATACCATACTCTGAGAAAGAAATGGAAATCACCTAAGCTGCAGGTCCAATGGACTGGACCTTGGCGCAGTGTTAAGAAAATAACTGGTCACTTATATTGTCCCAGGAAATGATAGTAAGACGACTCAGATTATGCACGTTAATCGATTGAAATCCTGATTGATACGACCTGAGAGTGAACATGAACCTACTAACAGAAAGGAAGGGTCACATTGTGTGAGTGATGAGACAGAGGAGGGAGAGAAAATGTCATATCCCATTACGGCTCAAAGAGCTAAGGTTGTGGCACGACAGAGAAGACACCGCGATCCCAATAAAAACGAACATGAGAACTGTAGCCATGGAAATACCGAGGAGTTGCTGGCAGTCTTACGTTTCTTTCAATTTCTTTTGTTGTGTTAATTTGTTTTAATCAATTACATGACCGGTGATAGAAAAATATAAGGGTAGGCAAGCGCGGTGTCCCAATGGATATTCAATGGTTTGGTTACTGACGTTATTGTCGAACAGATGGAATAGAGTAAGCCAATGGATAACTTGCACAAAATTATAATTATGCAATTTGATTGTGATATGCGAATATGAAGGCAGATTCGTCTTTGGTTGTTTCTTTCTTTGGTAAATGGATTGAGATTCGTCATGTGCAGTATAACTTCCAGAAAAAATTTGATTAGCAGTCATTTGATTTTAACAAGAATAGTGTAAATTAGAATTGATTTATGAAGTTTTAATAGCCGACTTTAAGATGTGATTGTTTGCACGCGAGTGAACGGTTTTCTGTCCGTGTATGTTAGTGGTAATATAGATTTGAGGATGTGGTATCGTCTAGCATGGTTTTATAGCGACGACAGATTTTGCGACGTTTAGTGGTGAGCGCCTCGGGTCCTGGACGACGTTTGTTTTTGTCTTTTAGGAAACGCAGTCCTTGTGCCTGACTGTTCTTTGTGGTAAAGAGGGTGAGCCTGCGTTTATTTTTTTTACCTATTATAGACCAGTTTGTTGGGAGGCGCTTCCTACAGTACACTTTGAACACTGTTGAGTACCAGCATAGTATCGATAATAGTTTACTATGGTTTTCATCTTGCATAGATAGAATAATCAGCTTGTGAAGATTCGGTTTACTTGAGGAATCACCGAAAAACTGCTCATAATGCGCGAAAATCAATTAACAACATTGATAGATGGACCATCACAATGTCATATTTAGAACTGGCTTATTTGTACTATGGGAGAAGTGATACTGCATGTCATTGATTATTTGTAATCATCTGTTTGATATTGTTCTGGACTGCTCTCAGGTGTAAGGCTTCTTGGTTCGGTGGTCCGGCTTGGGAAGCCGCGAGAGTACGATGCTCTCTTTTGGAAACAACTTCAGTAGTAACAACATGTTGTTCGCGTGAAGCGGATGAAATCTTCCTGAGGAAGCTCGTTATCTGTCATAACAGCGTGAGTTTATACATTTGAGTAGCAGTGCAACACGCTAGGTTTCTTTGTCGTCGTGTTGGAGCGACTTGTGCTGTTGGAGACTTGTAAACAGGAGGGTGTTGACGTTGTATGACTGTTTATCTGGATAACTGTTGGGCATCCATTAAGGAATCGATATCGTTCTACCTGCAGTATCTTGTGGTAACAGCAGGTGCCTGTGTGTTTGACCACTTGTTGGTGACCTGCTGGTTGTGCGGGACATATTCAAGAAAAGGCCATTGTGGCAGCGTGGAGAAGCTGTCGTTTTGCTTCCCTTTACTTATTAGACATGTCTACTAGCTAATAATAGGTCGGAGTTACACTGATGTGGCTATCGTCTTTCATTTGTTCTTTCTAATGAGCTCGCTAGAGATGGTCTTGATTTGTTTAAATGGACTTTTAACCTGCTATTAATATACAAGAGTTTACAATGCAGTGTCATGTTTGAGTGAACTTTATATAGGATTTGTTCGTTGTTAATATGTACCTTATTTTAAGGCAATGAGTGATTAGGCTTTCTCTTTAGTTTCAGGGAACGTGGCGAATCTAGAGGATCAGATCCATTCATTTTGAGTTAGATCTATAATCATGTTTGAAAATCATGAATTGGGTTGGTAGTCTAATCTAGGGAAGTAATCAATCGCGTCTCATTACCAAAAGTACGACGTTTAGTGATCACTCGGAAATGAGTGATTTTCGGAGGCGTGGGTAATGTAATAAAGCTAGGGTATGTGCTAATTGTATTTACGTCTCCGTTTATAAATTTATTAGATTTTAGTGATTAATTGCTGATCACGAGAAGTCAGTATTGGGAACATATTATTCAACTCGAGTAATTAGACAATTTCTAGGGGCAGACTTCATAATGGACAGACTTCACTGGACTTTATGAAAGCATGAATTAGTTTCGTAAAATGGACTCTCCCAAATTTTTTAACACAGGGACTTATCTTGATCATTTAGGTATACTGGTTTATTAATTTGTGATAGGAAAAAGTCTTCGTATTGGGTGTTTGGGTCATGTTGTGTATTGGATGCCATGTACTAATATTCGCCTTAGAAAGGCTTACTTGTGAATCAAAAAAGTATGAAGCAAGAAAAACCATCTAAGTTTGAAATTAGTAGAGTTTCGTGATGTGTGGTCATTAGGTGATTAGAAATAAATTATTTGTATTATTTGCGCGTTTAAGAACCTAACAGTTGACAACGACTGTTGTCTTGAGGTACTTGGAAATGGGGGAAATATGAGCTGTGAAAGGCAAACTCACGCTGTAGTTGTTTTATTCGTTTGGTAGTGACATCCGTTGTGTGAATGCCTTCCTCTTGAGTACAAATCCAGCCAGATCAAATAGTACCTGAAATTGGACCCGCTTTAGGGATGTTCTCCAAACTGATGAGAATCCGATCAGATCAAATGACATCAGATATTGGATCAGCTGCATGAATGCTTTTATAATGCATTACGTCAAATCAAATAGTATCTAATTTTGGACCAGCTATATAAACGATAATTCGTATTACATCTTTGTTCATCTAATATTTATAATCATAGCTGTGTGAGAAATACTCTTGCATATTAAAAAGGCACCCATGAAACCTTTGCTCATTTCCGATCTTATATATTTGAATTTGGAAATTATTTCCCCTAAACTATTTCTATTCTATGTGAAGTTTAACTTCTTTACACCCCAAATCTCTGAAAAAGATATCGGATTAAAGCCAAGAATTCTCTGTAGACAACTGTAGAACCCTCGGTAAGTTAGAAGAAATATTAGGGCAGGAATATACATATAGACGCCAATCAAACACGGTTTTTTTGGGGAACCACGTGAACAGCTAACGAATCAGGCATCTGGGCGCATGAACAGTTAAACAGAAGAAAACTTTTAACATTGCAGAAGATTTTACTATATAACAAGATCAAATTTATATCGTTATAACTCAGTTATTTTCAACCGAATTCGCCCAGAATTTTGCTATAACCCAAAATATATTTAATAATAGTCTGGATTTAAAAGGAAAATCTTAAATTTTGTTGAAGTTGAGTGCTAAAGAGTACTCCATTGAACAATTATCATCAATCAACTGATTGTGAAAACCTTTCTTGACAATTATTCTTTATTAATCATCATTTCAATTAAATCATGCGATGTCATAATGATGACTGAATTGCCAAATGATGGATAGAAATACACATACTAATAGTCCCAAATTATCAAGAAAGATTTTGCGCTAAGTAAAGGGACGTACAGTTCATTGTTAATTCAATTTGTGTCACATATAATTTGTAAATGTATTAAAATTTTTGTGAAACCATTAAAACTGTATCGATTTTCGAAGTAAACTGTACTTGCGGTCAATTTAAAATCCATGAATAATTTTAAAACACGAAGTTTTTACATTGAAACATGAAAATATCGACACGAAGAAAGCTGAATTTTTTAAACGTTTAATGTCTTATACAAGCTTTCGTGCAAAAGTGGACGTCTAACACAACATCCATACCTGTATTGGAGCGAATTAAATCAGTCTGTGCAGGCTAATATAAACAAAGGACAAGGTGGAGAAAAGGGCACGCATTGCGAAAGCCACCCTCAAAGTTCAGGAGACATACATTAGAATGGAATACTTGAGGAACAAGGACAAAATAAGACCCGTACAAACCTAGGGTAGGAACAACTTGCTCTGAAGAGAATATAAATTTAGTGGCAAGTCCAAAGGCGATAGCTCAACATACATTTCGACTGAGGATGATTGTGGATGTCCTTTGTTCTGATGGAATTGCCATGTCTTCACTTAATTCAAGACGCAGCAAAGTATACGATAAATCAGTTATCATGCTTATCATTTTGTGCAGCGATGTGATGTCACGTTATCAAATTATTCTCATTAGCTAAATAAAGAAGAATGTCGATGTGTTTGAAGAACAGTGTAAAATCTGTCTACACCAAGAGTGTCATGTCATACCAGGAGAAAATTCTATATCTAAGTAATACAATTCCACTAGAAAATGGCAGGACGACTTTGACCAGTAATTAAACATTGTAATGTGTGCAGTTTCAGGCAAGGAATTTGTTCAATTATCAAATTATGGACTACAATGAAAAAAAGCATAGTTACTATACACCAAACGCAAGTAAAGTTTGATATATATCAGTATTGAAGAATTTTCTTGTCCGAATAATACACATCCATTTAAAGAAGTCTGGTCTTAGACTCCATGTGAGGCAAGCACCATAATTCTAATGTAATTTTGGCTGCAGCATCCCAAATTACTAAGTGACATGTAAAGTGTAGATTTTTGGAGGTTTTGTTGCCATGGTTTTACTGCATATATACGGTCTTACATCACAAACGCTACTCTCTAGCGGGGACTGATTAAAATTGGTTAGCAATTTGATAACATACAATAAAGAAGACATCTTTAGTGTATCAACTACACGTCATAAATAGACTTCTTAAGTTATTACACATGAAAGATTTCCCTAAACCATTTTGAAACTAGAAGACTGACACAGAGTACTATTTGTTATTCTTTGAAATAATAAAATTCGGTTTTATATTGTTCATATTAAAATGTTGCATATATACCTTATCTTAGATTTTCATTTCTTCTGTCTTTTTGTAACTTGAACGAGGTAGATTTAACTTGTCTTCGGTCCAAATTTATAACATCAATATTTAGATGATAGATATATGATTTGCTTACACCTATATAACATCTATCTATTTAATAGACTTGTTAGACTTCAGGTAGATGTTCTCGCATGTAATGCATTGTCTTCATCATAATATTACCTTAAATAGAAACCTTGACCTGTAAAGAATTCCAGTTGTGTTCAGTGCAATATCGTGGCCAAAGCAAGAATAGAAGACTTATCGCATGAGTCCGAACGTTATTAGAAAATTCAAGTTACCATCCAAAAGAACATTAATACGAACTTGAACTTATGACATCAGAATTTAATGACTTCATAAAAACCGTGAGCTCAAAGAGAAAGGACGTGCTTACACACATACATAAAATATAACTTCAGCTATTCGAAAATCGAAAATTAATATTATCGTATTCTTACAGCTGCCACCGAGACCAATGAATGCTGAAGCAAATTATTCTTTATCTTTTTCAGTTCCTCCTTGTGAATAAGACATCGGGAAAAAGCACATTACCCACGTGTAGTTTCAATCGAAAAACTTCAGGTTTAAGGTGTCAATTTGGCTATCAGCGCTTACACTTTACGCATGAAAATAGTTTTAAACATGTGCGCACATGATGCACATATTGTGTACATTTTGTTGTTATTTCATTTCTTAAAGCTGCACGAAAAGTTGTCAGCATAAGTATCTATATAAAGTTGATTGTGTGTGCTGTCCTCTGGTGAATGTTACTTCCGTAACCAGCTTCGGCTGATCTCTACGCGGGAAACAATAAGACAAACAAACACTCAGACTGATCCCAACACTGGAAACAATACAAGTATAAATGAAATTCTGCTTTATCTAAGAGGTGTCCAATAGCACGTTAATAAATTAAACGTTGTGCCGCCCACCGTTGAGATGTCACGTGCCTATCTGTTGAAGTATTCAGCAGGTGACAGCTTGCTTTAGATACAGATCATCTAAAATTCTAAATAGTGTCATGGACACTTATACAGATTGGTCAGGTGTGGCTGTGGAAAGCAGCAACATCACCCCAGGGCAATACTGGACACGTATGCTTGATTTAAATACGAATGATTATTTGGAGAAATGTTCTGTTTAAGTGTGAAAAATGTGAAATCTCGAAAGCAGTTATGGATATCAATTGCACTTATTCATCAATCTAATATTCTGAAAATATTCACTAGATTTATTTTTAGAAAAGGTGGAAAAACAGTTTCATAACAGAATAAAAGAGACTACTTAAAAAAATTTAAGATAATAAACAAACAGACAAACAAACAAACAAACAAAAAAATACGGCGTATACTCAATTTGAAAATAACAGTTAGGAACAGTACCGACAGGTACACGTACTGAGCTTTTCTGGTTACAAGTCTGAAACGTTAATTCCTCACCTATATATCACTACATATAGACACGTGGTTAAAAAAAACCCCAAGATATTGGTATCAGCTATAGAACAACCATGTCAAGCTGGTGGGTTTGAAAGATAACGCTCTATCAGTAATCAGTAACTAAGCCTTTACAGTGGTGTATTTTTTTTTTTCAATGGAGGACTGTATGTATCTAGGTGACAATAATGCATCCTTATCTGATAATGATGCCTGAAATTTAGTACCTAGCCATGTAGGTTATATTAAAATCTATATCTGCAGTTGGCTGTGTTAAGACAAATAATGCAATACACATCCATCCTACACGACCTCTCCAAAATCACGTTACCGTCTAACGACGCAAATCTAACATAATTATATCAAAAAATTATATTGACACTATTAATAATAACCTCAATAGATTACTCTGTGTTGTAACTTTGTTTTATCTCGATATTTCTGATACACGTTTAACAAATGTCGAAGATGAATTCGATCTATAGACCTCTTATAAGAGCAGGTGTATGTGTATAAGTGTGTGCGTGCGTGTGTGTGTGTGTGTGGGGGATCAATACATATTCTTTCTTCCATCTTTTGTTGCCTCTGCATAATGAAGATGTTTCCATGGCAGCTAATTTGTCCCTACAGATAACTCTAACAAAGACACGACTAAATGTAATGATCATATCGGAGAAATATGCAAAACGATTACCTTTGTTAATCCACGATTGATATTTTGACAGCATAATCCAAGGCAGTATCACAGATTCAAATTTTGGAGAAACATTTCGAAAGCCGTCCTCACTCTTTGGTGAAGTTTACTAGGTGCTTATCGTGTGCGTCTCCTTTGGAATGTTTGTTTTGAGCTTTTCAGCCGCCATGAAGTACCGGGATACGTCTGGAATAGAGAACATGGTAATCGCCCTATTAATGCAAACAAACGAATCACATGCACATTGAACATCAAAAGTTGACATGACATACACATTGAAAATATGCACTTGGTTTCCAACTCGCTTTTTGACTCCGTTGAACCCTCTCAATTATTGCCTGTGGTACTTAAAAGACTTCAAGCAAAATCATGTCATTGCTGGCAAATACGTCTATGTTTTGTGATTGGCGCGTAAAGACAACTTTTTCTGCTGTTTCGCACTCAAAAGGAATATACATCTTTATGAGTCGAGGAGGATGAATAAGGCATAAGTAGTATTTTATTCTCTCTCTCTCTCTCTCTCTCTCTCTCTCTCTCTCTCTCTCTGTAGACAAAACAGATTATTAAATGTTCGTTCTTCTTCGTCTGTTTTATCAGCACCTCGAGGAATATAGATGTAATTATGAAGCAAGTCTGCGTTTATACTTGTTTATTATGTGAATTTCAATTAAATAATTGATCATCCAAATGAAATTATTTCTGATATCAATAGCATGACTGAGATTTCAATTAAACCCTCCTATAAAAAACAACTTCGTAAAATTGTTTCATTTTCTATTTGTTTTACTTGTTTTTCTATTTGAGCTAGTGTGTACGGGGTAATTTGACGCATATACATATATATATATATATATATATAATATATATATATATATATATATATATATATATATATATATATATATATATATATATATATATATATATATATATATATATATATATAGAACATACAGGTGTACATTTTTATGTATCACGCCTAATTATCAACCTCCTTTCTTGTTTAATGGACTGCGCCTTTAATACACTCCTAAATAATGTTTTTTTTTTCTTTGTATGAACTTCTTATTAAGTGCACACCTAGAAGATTGTACTATATATAGACACAGTATCGATGATCAAACCTTAAGTACAAGAATTATACGACAGTTTTATGATACGGTGTTTTGAACTGTTCCTTCTATGTTGTCACGAAAATATCTGAATGGAAAAATTATGGCTCCAAGTCCAATCTGAAATTTTTGTTTCAACATTTATGTAAGAATCATCTGCTCATCGATAGTTCGGTACTGAATACTAGAGTAGTAGTTTCGGAGGCATGAAAAACAGTTTTTAATTGTTAAGACTGCAAACATGGATTTAACTTTTGATTAATATTGTGTCCATTTAATCATAGGTAACTTTCTACACAGACACCAGTGTCTTTTAATCAGACGTCTTCAGAATCGTAATGTGTATCATCTGTATAGATATGTGTAGTGCCGAAATAGTTTGTTAATTTTTCGTTCCCATCAAAATAAAACCTTTGCTTATAATCATATTATACTCTCGCTGAATTTAAATAGATTCTAATATACGCAACGGCACATACTTCAACAACAGATCAAGAGCGGGAGATTTTTAAAACCCTTTCTTAAGTTCAAAACTAAATAGGACTAACTGGAGTCATGTACATGATCAAACAACACATTCAGCACACAATTTGCAAACAAAATCCTTCCAAAATTTAATTTGCAAATATTCTACACAAAAGTGTGATGGCATTAGTAACATCTAAAATCTCGAGATAATCACATCTTTGGGATATGTACACAGTTCAGGATGGTGGTGGGATATGGAAAACATTATTGTCGTATTATCCTTTTAAATCCTGGGTTTTATGAGCTGAAAATTTGTACTCAGTCAGATATGGAGCTTGATCTGCGGTCAAGCAAATAAGGCAACGACCTATACGCATGTACACCACACGACTTGGACTCGGCGTATAACGGAGTAAATGTGGTACTACCATCTGGTTGATGTATTGAGATGTATACGCAAAGCAGAGTCCTATAAACAGATGTTTGAATGTTGTAATCTATGAATGTTTGAGATCGTTCGCAGCGTAAAGAGAAACTATAAACAAAAAGGTGAGAAGATACGGCTTGCTTAAGGAAAATTAGAAATTGTAGAATGTCGAGATGGCCATGATTGCGTTCACTGAAGGAATCACGGTACTAATTTAGTTCCCATTGTAAACCTATGCAAACACCATGATATTAAAAATTCAATGACTTAAAATTTCTGAGTGCTCATGATCAAACCTATATGTATCAGTATAGGTGAAACCTGGATGTCAGCATCTGTGTAGAGGAAAGGATATGAACCGCGGCATTTTCTGGACCTGCTTGTATTTGAAACATGTGCTTTCAATTTCGCACCAAAGAGTAAAGTGCTAATTTTAGTAATGAGTGTTCCAAACTCAAGACTGTTAAAGGACTGAAATTCTATCAATAAAACAATGTCTCTATTTTTTGTCACTTACAACTAGGATATGCTCTCAAAAGATTCTTTTTTCCTAAAACATAACTTACATTATTAACCAATCCCGGCCAGCCAAACCCATATAAACTCTATTTTATGTTCACCCATTTCCAGGCTGGTTCCCATTTTTCCATACCATTAGTAACGTGTGTCCTTTAGTTCCGTTGCATAGAAGTTGTTCTTATGCAAAGTGGCCAGTATAACAAGTGGAGGAAGAACCAGCGAAATCCATGGGAAGAACCCCCGACCCACTGAAGGCTACTGGCAAGCTTTCTTACACCCAAACTGGCCGAGCCCGAGTCTCAAACCCACGAAGACAGTGGTGAGATGGAAATTGTCGGTAAAGGCGAGAGCTTTAGACCACCCGGCGTCTCGGATCCCCTGTCGCATAGAAGAGCAGCATGTAAGTAATCGTTGTCATTAAAAAGGTTAGAGTCCACAAGAAGCACATTATTCTGAGAGACCAAACTTTAAAGCCAGCTAATACAGTCAAGGCTACAGTAGTCGAGGCAGGTGACACCTTCAACTAAGAACAACATGGATCCGTATCACAAAGGACTAATTGTGTTTATTGGTGTAAAGGACAGAAATCGTCATTCTAGCATTACAAAATACACCTAAAAAATCACCTCTGTCACTAGGAACAAAACGTGCAATAATTTGTAATTTGGTTATGACAAAATGGCATATCCAAGCTTGAAGCTTAAATGTGCAACAAGACGACTGATTGGCCGAAGTAGCGTATAAGATATAGATGCTGGTGCGCCTACCCAGTTGGCCTTTTTTGCACCAAAGGCACCACCCTATCTCCACAGATTAATGAAATAAATTTTGATTTTATATATTCATGCTCAACCCAAACATTTGATTTGTATTTAAAGAAAACTAAAAAACCCAACCATCCTTATATCCGTCCTTAATTTATTTTCTTCGAAAAAACCAAGGTCAGCACCCTCCAATACTTCAATTTGTTTTTTTTTTTAAACATCTGCGGTCCATTTGTTTTATTATTTTCGATTGCAGATTCACCTCTCGACACATAATAAAAAGGACTTCAAAAAAAAAAGTCAGACAACAACCTCAAAAGTATCCAATATTAAGTAAACTAGATCAACAACCCATAATTTAAAAAGAAAGACTAAAGCACAAACACTCCGAAATTGCAAATACTAGGCCACAAACCGAAAAAAATGAAACAAAACCAAAACTGTAACAGAATGAATTTTGCAGCTATCATTCTAACATATAACAATGTTAAATTGGTGTATGTGATTTTGCACGAGGTTAAATCTGTGACCTGTTTAAAAATGCTAGTTCTTGAGTACATCTGCTAGGAACTTCATTGATTATTAGCGAGGTTCCGTTTGATAACTATGTCAGACAAAACTGAACAAGTGGTGAAGATTGCGTTGCGTTTATTGAAATATCCAAGGGTTAAAATGTTGCAGAAACAGCGCTTGTACTTGTTGAAATGTTTGTCTTCAGTTGAAACTTTGCAGAGATCTTTATATTAATGGGTTTGGTAAACTGTAGAAGTTTCCAAACCTTTGATGGGTGTTTGTTAATAATGGTTAGATAATCTGAGATCTGATTAGGTAGTAATAATATGGGTGTGTTTACACGCGGAGTCTCCTGTTTTAAAATGAATTATACAGCAAATTCATTCAGCGAATGGTCTTCGCTCTAGGGGTGGGTGAGACCCTTGTAAAAGTAAAGGTTGTCCAAGGGACGTGTAGTTGACAGTCTATGAGAGAGACATAATCAGGTGTTTAAGGAGACGGTTCTGCTAAAGGAAAGACAGCGAAAATCAAAGCAAAATGGTACTGTGCCTTAATTTCATACACAAGTTTTCTCTGACATGATTGTTCAGATAATTGGTTGAGTTGATTTGTCTTAAATGATATAGGAATCATATATGTTACGAATTTATTATTATTAGGTTAGTAGGATGCTTTTTGCCAATGAATTATTAGTTAGCAATAGGTAGTATAAGCTATAAAATGAATTTTGTTGGATCGATTTGTAACTGTGATAGGAAGGTTTTAACCTATGAATTGGTTGTATTAACATTAGACCAGCTGTGTGCATGTGTCTGACTTTTAGTGTAAGATATTGATTAATAGTTCACACTGCATGCATTTAATTGTTCTTAAGCGAGAGTAGATGAAACTATGGATCACTTAGTAATGGTAACTAGTTCTATTGGAGAAATATATTTATTTTCCTACACTGTGTTAATTGTCTATGGAGAGAGAGAAGCTGGAGTGTATGTGAACAAATACGGTATTGTTGTACTGGATGCAATGTTATGACCTGAAGTCAACTAACAGTGTTGTTAAATGTGATAAGTCTAGGCTATCATGAGTATAACGGAGAGTGAAATTTATGATCAGGTCAGAAATAAGTAATGAATAACGAATTAGGCTTCCTCTGATTTATTTTATCAGGAAAATAGCTTTCACGACTAATATAAGGGATTCCATGAGTAATTTAAGAGATTCCGCGAACAAAGTATAAGAGACTGGACAACCGAGAGAGGCCACCAAAGGCGGCTTGACGCATAAGCAGGCCAGGGGGGACTCGGGACTCGAGAGTTCAAGTCAATCCCAATCTAAGTTGATTCTGGAGAACGAACAGTGTAATGAAAGACATGCCGGACAATTAAAGTTCGAAAAATTTACGCGGTTTCGTGATGAAATGTGCCATATCTATATAAACAGAGCTGCTAATTGCATTTTAGTAGTGGATGTGTATCCTGCAATTGGTCTGTACAGTTTTATTTTGTTGTATCTTATTAATTAAATTGTTATATTATGTATACAGGGGGCTATATCTCTGCGAAGATATCCATTTATTCCATTCATTAATTTATAATGTTCTCTCGATCTTGACTATAGCACCGTGGTCGATCATCTACTCGGTATGAATAGCCATCTCCAAAAAGTCATGCGACAATTAGGGGCTCATACGACGATTTTACAATTTATTTGAGTGAAAGAATATGATCAAAGAAAGAAATGGACGCAAAGTAAATCCTCTGATAAATTTTATAGCGCTGGTTAAGTAATAACGATTAGATTGGGTCAAACAATTGTCTGTGCATTTTACATAAGTGCTTCGAATTATCTAGCCATTTTCATTTAATGTTGTGATAACTGCATTGGAAGTAGCTAATTCGAGTATTTCGGCTATTATAAGCCACGGTTTAGGAAAAGGGTCCGTATAATGAATTTATGGAATTCTTAGGGCGGATTACCTTTGTGTTCTCTTAAGAGAAGATATGGTAGGGTAAGTCCCAAGATAGTTTTGGCGTGAAAGCGTTACAATGAATTTTGGAGAGAAATTCAGACTGTATACTGCCCGTTTTGTTGATCGTTTGTGAAAAAGGGATAGTCCGGTTTAAACGAGTCCATATGTAGGAATGTAAAAGAGGTAGGTAAATATGTGTGGGAGCTATTTTCCAGTGTGACAGTAGGACTAAGAGCGTAGGTAGAGAAACATAGGCTGAGAAAGCTTAGTTCTTGATGACGCCGTACAAATCGACCAAGATGGCAAAAGAAAAACATTTAGTTAGGGAATTGTGATTGGGAAAGACGAGTTCAGTTATTAAGTGGCCCACTTAGCAGAATCTGTAGAGCGAAGTGTCAGAGAACACAAGAAACAACAAGAGGCGAAGCTCGAGAAAAACACACAAGCGGTGGAGCGAGAGGAAGAAAGACAATCAGCAATAAAAGGAGAGAGCGCTAGAGTTAGCCAGACTGCAAACGGAGGAATGGGATATGGAACGCGAACATGCATTAGCAATGGAGAGGTTGAGCATCGAAGCTTAGTCCAGGAGGGCGAAGACCGGAAAGAGCGTTCAGGTTCCAAAAATAGTAGATTGGAAGACAGACGACCAATTCAGATCACCGTGCACATGTCGAACAACATAGACGAAATCGTCGACAACTTCTTAACGCAGTTCGAAAGGTTTGCACTTTTACATCAATACCTAGAGACCAGTGGACCATTAACGTTTCAGCCTCCTGGTACGTGACTAGGCTCGTACAAAGTAACAAAGAAAAGAGTGAAGCCATAAAGTTTGTAAATTTAACAAAATAATTTATTTCCCTAGAAAACAAGGTAAAAAGATGAAAAAGGACTTACGGTTTATGAATATAATCCGAAAATTAATCCTAGAATTTTAAAATATAAGTCCTATCACTAAATAGTTCTAATTGAATCCAAGTTCGAATCTCGATGAAGTTCCAAGATGGAAGGCGATGACGTCTTCTATAACCAGTTTTGTGTTGATATATCAACAGTTCCTTGTTGAGTCACCAAGAACATAATTCCAGCTTTAGGTGGCCTAGTGGTTAGAGCGTCCGCCTCGGATGCGGGAGGTCGTGGGTTCGATCCCCGGCCGAGTCATACCAAAAACTTTAAAAAATGGTACTAACAGCTGCCTCGCTTGGCGCTCAGCATTAAGAGGTTAGTGTTAGGACTTGTCAGCCTGGTGTCAGGATAATGTGACTGGGTGGGACGTCATGCTACATGTCTGCGGCATGATGCCCCAGTGCTAGACATCACTGTAAACTGCCACACTGCAGACATCGTAGCGATATGACTGAAAAATTGTTAAAGCTACGATAAAAATCTAAATCACACACACACACCAGCTTTAGAATTCCGAATGATTTCCACTAAATCTCTTTGTTCAAGAATTTTTATGATCACTCATATTTTCCAAGGAATATAAATTATTAAATTAAAAAAATAGAAGAATTTTAAAATCAAAGTGGCATCAACAATAACAAACACCCTGAGCTCTAAAGGTGTAAACTACGACTGAATTAAAATCAATGAGATATGAGTATTGAACCCAACTAAAACGCAATTTCAGACCCGCGTGATGGGTCACGTGGTCACTTACTTCAAACAGCGCAGTAAAATAATATGGCAATTAGCAAGTAGGCTATTTACAGGTTCGATTGTACTGAACGAATTTTACTATAAGATTCGATAATAAGAAAAAATAAAAAAGGTTGTTTGCAACAGAGCTGACTCAAGCCAAGAATGACCTTGATTACGACCAATGATTTTCACTCAGTGTTTACGAATTCAGTATCAAAGTCAGGAACTAGGTCAGCCAGAAATACAATGAAGTAACACTGTTATTTACTAGAACTAAACTGAATTTTCTAGAAAAAAAGTCAAATCCAGTGAATAAAGTTATTACAATAACATGTACTGAAATAAAAATAAAATAAAAGAGAATCTGAAACTAACACACAAGTAATTACATAATATATACATAACACTCCTAACAGGGAGCCGAGAACGACGTCTATCATAATAATGCACCGAACGAGGTAGACGACTAGGACGCTCTAAACTGCTACCACGGCATCATGAGCTGTCGGCTGAAACATTCCCTAAACTCTTCAGTGAGTCGTCGAAAAGACCAACGAAAGGCACGCGCAATTTCATGCATGCGTTTCGAAAAATGGATGAAACTGATGGGTACGGAGCTAAGGCATGAAGACATATTAGCGGCAATTTTGATGGAGTAAGTTCACAGTACGTACTATAAAGATTTAATTGTGTTCTTAGCGGAGCTATGCTACTCAACCTTAGACGATATAAGCATGATTTCCGAATGTTATGAGAGCTCGCACTTACGTCCAATCACGTGGGGTGGCAGAGGCAGACCTGGCATCAGAGAGCATAGGAAGGCTCAGGGGTCGGTCATAACAGCCGAGATCATTTCCGTGGGCAGATAATGATACCCATGGGACGAAAAAAGCTCGTGTGTTACAGCTACAACATACGCGGTAACTCCGGATCCTGTTAGGAAGCGAGAAACACTGGAATTGACCAGCACAGACGTTGCTAAGATTAACGGGGAGAAGGCAACCATCCTTTATGAGACCGGCTGTAGCTACCCGGAATCGGTAGATAATAAGTATGTTAAGCATGGGATTATATAGGTGAGATGGTTGAAGATGTTTTGTTAACCGGACGAAAGATTCGATCTCGGTCGTTAACATCAGCCTAGATGTATGCGAAAGGGCCAATCCAAGCAGTTTGTCGGGGTCGTCTCACGATGTATTATTAGGTTGTATGTGTGTGTTCCTGCAGCCGAATTCTGTGACGTGTACACATGTGCAAGTGGAGTTGGTTGAGACGAGGGTTATAAAGCAGAAGATATAGTCTAAGCCGGTGAGACTCACGACTTCGCCCTTAGACAATTTGCTACATGGCGAGTTGAGGTAACTTTAAGAGTAGAACTTGTCTCTCAACAAGGTACACATGTATGAAAGAGATGGGTCCGTACGGAATTTCCGAAAGGCGAAATGAGGTTTGCGTTTAAATGAGGTATTATATACCGGTACACCACCGAAGCAAGCAGAAGCTGGCACATTAGGGTCTACTTGGAAGTCACATGGGTGTGACGAAGACCAGAGATAGCCTAGTGAGGAAGTTATATTGGCCAGGTGTATATTGTTATGTTCGGAGGTTTTGTTTGTCACGTGACAGGGTCGGCGAGTAGCACATAAGGCCTACCTTCGCCCAGTGCCACTAGGAACCACCTCACTAATTGATGAGCTTTTCTGGAGGGTAGCAACTGACCAGAGACTTTCGATAAAGTCGGAGAGCAGTAATCGTTATATATAAACCATAGTTGCTTACGCCAACCCTTATCCGGAGACCGTTGCGTCAAAGAACATTGACTCAGTTAGAATGATGACCAGAGGGCAAAATATTCATGTAGTCCACGATAAAATGATTAGGTTATTTGGTATATCTTACGATGGTTGTATTACGAATCTATGGTCTTAAAAAATAAGTAATATAAAAGAGTGAAAAGCAACTTCATAAACAAATAATTTATTTCCCTAGAACAAAAATTGAAAATGTAACAAAATTAGGAACATACGGTATTAAGAATTAAATTCCAAATAATCCTAGTATACAAATCCTAATGATTAAACTTCTGAATAAACTTTAGTGAAAATACAAATTAAATCCAACAATGAAGATGTTGTTGTGCCCAATGTGGCCCGTGTAGTGATGATGTACCAGCAGTGATTTGTTGGATCACAACAATAGAGTCCAAGAATAAACCATTATTTGAACTTTAGTATAAAGTTCAGTCTCTCTTTCCAAGGATGTTATTTTTAAGAGCACTTTGTATTTCCAGAGAAGTATTATTTTAATAAATAAAATTTCAGCACAAGTGAATTTCTGGACAGACGCATAATGAAACTGATTCTGCTAAGATCTTGAAGCACGAATAAATAATTTTTTCCAGTAACAAGATTATATAGTCTTCTACCTGACTTCATGTCACAATCAGCACTTTCTAAAAAAACAAAAAAAAAACAACAAAAACAAAAAAAAAACAAAAAAAACCCCACCTAATGAAAGAGTTCTTTCTGGAAGGCTCTCGTTACTAAACATATAATATAAAATGTGTAGTAAACAACAGGTAGACCCGACAATTCATGGAGAGTTTCCAACGTTCTAGACTAAGATTGAGAGAAACATGTTTACTACAAAACCCAAATCAATGATTCCGGTCATGTAGAAAATGAACGTGATTTTGGACAAGGTCAAGTCCAATACACAATATCACATTATCAATAACATATAATGAAATAAAGAAAAAAATAATAAACATTGCAAATTAAATTAATATAAAAGTGTATTTGTGTGATTTGGATTTTTAACGTAGCCTAAACAATTTTTCAGTCATATCGCTACGATGTCTGCAGTGTTGCAGTTTACAGCGATGTCTAGTATTAGGGCATCATGCCGCAGACATATAACATAATGTCCCACCCAGTCACATTATCCTGACACCAGGCCGACCAGACGTAACACTAACCTCTTAATGCTGAGCGCCTAGAGAGGCAGCTGTTAGTGCCATTTTTATTAGTCTTTGGTATTACTCGGCCGGGGTTCGATCCCACGACCTCCCGCATCCGAGGCATCCGAGGCGGACGCTCTAACCACTAGGCCACCAGAGTGGACACATATAAAATGATGTAATTAAATTCATCTCTTGATGTTTGGTTAAATAAATTGTTTTGTATATGTTGAAATTAAGTGCTTCTTTACACACGATAGTTCTAACAGCATAGAGTTAACGTCTAGAACATTAATGGACTGGAGTACCATTCAATTAAAAATATCCTGCTATCTCTTTTGTTCATCTGTTAAAGGTTGGACATGGGAAGTCTGTTGACGTGATGGTCTGGGATGCTGCGATGTGCCTTTTTTCTTTCATGGCTGAGAGTCATTGACGGAGGTCATGATCCACAACTACAACAGCCATTGTGATGAGCGTGCACCAGGTAGACTGGTCCTTGGCCGAGGCGTCCAGATCGCTGAGTTGGATTCCGCACCATTTCAGATTACTCTTAACGTTGTCTTTGTACCTTTTCATGGGACATCCTCGTTTCCACATTCCCTGCTTGAGCTCACCATAGAAGAGCTATTTCGGTATTCTGGTCTTCTCCTTCCGAATGTCATGGCCAGACCATCTGGGCTCGGCTTTCAGCAGCAGTGCCTCTATGCTAGGAATGCAGGCTCTTTTGAGGACTTCTAAGTTGCACACCTTGTTTTGCCATCGGATGACTATGATTGACCGTAGTGAGCGCATGTGAAATTGCTCGAGCTGTTTCATATGCCTGTAGTATACAGTGGTTTCACAGTCACAGAGCAGGGAGGTGAGGATGACAGCTTTATAGTCATTGATCTTGGTGGGCATCCGAATGTCTTCTTGCTGCAGGACTCTGACACGAAGTCTTCCTAGGGCTTGGCTTGCTTTCCGGATCCTGGCTGTAATTTCATTGTTCAGCGACCCATCTGAAGACTTTGTGCTTCCCAGGTACATAAACTCTCCAAGTTCTTCAACTGTCTCCCCTCGACCTTGATGGTAGGTTGTGATCTGTTTGTGTAAGGAACTGGCTGAAGGAGTACTTCTGTTTTATGCAGGTTTAATGTCAGATCAAACAGCCCGGATGCCTTAGAGAACTTATTCACACTGGTCTGAAGGTGGTTGTCCTTGTGTGACATTAGTGCACAGTCATTTGCAACAGATCATCGAGAAGTAGTCTGTGCAGTTTCTTTTTTCTCGCAGAGAGCTGACACAAATCAAACAGGGATCCCTCAGTGCGATACTTGATGTACACTCCAATGTCTAGGTCCTTCACTGCATGGAGTACGACTTGAGTGAAGATGAGGTTGAACAGCATAGGTGCGAGCACACGGCCCAACTTCACTCCGGTAGAGACGCCAATGTGCTTTGAGTACTCCCCATTGACCATGACCTCTCCTGTCATTTCGTCATGGAACAACTGGATAAGAGTGGTGAACTTTCTGGTGCAGCAAGGTTTTCCAAGGACGAACCATGGGGTTTCTCTATTTACAGAGTCAAAAGCCTTAGTAAAGTCGATGAACACTGTATAGGGATCCATGTGCTGTTTCATGCATTTCTCCTGTGTTTTCCTCACAGTGAAGATCATGTTGACTGTGTTTTGGCCTGAACCGAAACCACACTGTGATTCAGGTAGCAGTTCATCTGAGATGGTTACGACAAGTCTGATCAGGATGGTACGGGCAATACTCTTCTTTGCAATGGAGAGCAGAGACATTCCTGTATAGCTGTTGCAGTCAGCTCTAGCGCCTTTATTCTTGTATAATGAGATGATAGTTGTGTCTCGTAGATCTGCAGGTGTCTCCCCGTCACCACTGCTGATGAGGACGTCATGGAAAGCTGCAAATGCTTATGTGTCAGAAGCCTTGAATACCTAAACTGGGATTCTATCTTTACCTGGTGATCTGCGACAGTTCATCTATACAATAGCAATCCACACCTCCTCCGCAATGGGAGCAAGTCCAGCTCTTCACAGACTGGTATTTGATGGATTTGTTGTAGTCTTGCTCTGTCAACAATGGATGGGAGATTGAGGAGCTGCATAAAGTATTCCTTCCATCTTGCTTTTATCTCTTCTATGTCTTTGATGGTTTAGGTGCCATTTTTTGAGAGCAGAGGGGTGGATCCTGATCTGTAAGGGCCATAAACAGCTTTAATTGCACAAAAGAATATACTGGAGCTCTTGTTGTCACATTTGATTTGGAGTTCCAGCTTGTGCTTCGGGTGCAGTAACTTGGTTGTGTTAAGGAGAGGTCTCACCTTTTTTGGTCGATTGCGATGGTGAGGAATGATGTGTAGGTTATGCATGGTTTGACAAGTCTGTGGTCAGTCGAGCACTCTGATCTGCGCATGGCTCTAGTGATGAGCACATCTCTGATGTCCCTCTGCTTAGTGATGACACAGACTATGAGGTGCCAATGCTTAGAGCTTGAGTGCATCCACGTTGTCTTGTACTTGTCCGCATGTCTAAATATGGTGTTGGAGATCAAAAGGCTGTGTTAAGCACATGTGCTCAGGAGAAGCTGACCGTTGCTATTTATTTTGCGAACCTCATGTTTTCCTGATCACACCACTCCACTGAGCTTGGTCCATGCCAAATCTGGCGTTGAAATCACCCAGCAAGAACAGCTTGTCATTGGTTTCTTTGATCTGCCACTAGCATTAAACTGGCATACTACTTAGGGCTGACAATATTAAGGTCTTTACTAGACCCCTCCCTTTACAGGGTGAGCAGTGTTCTAAACATGGCTGCTTGGTAATACAGGATGCTGCCGGACTCATCTGCTACCCTGGATACAAAGGAGAGTTACCACTTGCCAAAGGGCCGCCTACATGCAGGGTTGTGAAAAGTACTAGTGCAGTTACATATGGCTTGCACAACAAAACCTGTGAGGGAGAGCTTTTAATGTGGGAAAGTCGTTGCATAGGGGCGATCCCACTCTCTCGGCCGCGAGAGCCTGTTCCCAATGGCACGAAGAATCGCTACGGCTGGAGACTCCGTTGGCTGCAGTGGATGGCAGTGACTTCTAATGTGACTCATCAATGCCCTTGGCTTTCTACAGCACCTTGCTGGTCCCCCATAGTGGCCGTTGGGTCGACCATGATCTCATACATCCAGTCAGCCGGATCAGACTACTTGGAATGGTAGGTAGGTGTGACACCATGGCGTGTCGACACATCGGTAGACCTGCAAGCCACACTTATGGGGCCCACTGCTGCTTCCGAGATCCCCTTCAGTTCTGTGTGAGGTCGAATGATGCCCGGTTACGTGTGTTGCCACGAAGAGGCACTGCAGTAGTCTTGGCGGTGGAGAGACTATGTATTGGCAGAGGGAGGCTTACGCACTCAGCTCCCTTTTTCATCACTGGATGTTCGGGGCTAGCCAGCGGCAGCAAGTGGAAGAAGGAAGTGCAAGCGCTAACTACAACTACACTACTGCACTAGATGCGTCTCACACACCCCGTGGCACAGGCACTAACATACCAGTTAGATTTCATTGTATTCGTACAATGGTTCCATCTTTTGTAAGTTGTATTTCGATATTCCATTTGATCCGTAGGGTTACTTTCACCACTCATAAAATATGCTGGTGATTTCATTTATATATTTTTTTTTAAAACAGACGGCGGGACCTACAACAATCAGCTTCAAAAATTGTTTTAGCTGCACAATATTTTCTTTTGATTCAAACAATATTTTGTCTGATTTCTAACTATTACAAGATTCACCATATCCTTTCATTTTAACAGCATATATTTTTGCAATTCATTTTTTTAAAGTTTAAATTATTTGTTAACCAGAACCATATATTTTTTTTGTCGTACAATTAAGATGTTACATTTGGCGAAACACTAATTGCGACGTAGCACTTACTTAGTCGATTTGAATCGTATTGTGATGAATGAGTTTTAAAGATTCATTGGTACAAAACCAATGTTGTAGTTTTCTGAAAAGGAGGCTACGACATATGTTATTTTGGGAATAATATCATTCCATTTCTTATAGTATTGGAGAGTTTTTTACTACTGAGGTGAACAAATGTTTATGGAATTCTTCAAGCAGAGATATTGGTATTGACATACAAAACCTTATATATATATATATATATATATATATATATATATATATATATATATATATATATATATATATATATATATATATATACTATATATATATATATATATATATATATATATATATATATATATATATATATTGGATAAATTGACAGTCTACAAATTAATTAAGCTAGAATATAACGATAATATTAACTAGATAGTATACCAAACCCACTGTACCTTATTTTATTTTGTAAGCTTAGAGACATTATTATAAATGGTAAGGTCAGTATGGGTAGATATGGTCATACTCCATACCACGAAAAATATGTCTCTTTTGTAAAAGTGATATTGAAGTGGACTACCATTTTGTATTTAAGTGTATAGCTTTTGAACTGCTTCATAAACAGTATTTAACTAAACACATTGTTGCAAACTCTTCAGAGGCTAAGATTTTATCTGCCCTGCAAAGTAAAAGTAAACCTAGAGTAATCTCAGTGCGCACTTAAGCATATAAAGGTGCTCCAAGTTTTTTGTAATATAAACTATGAAGAATAATTATGTTTGTGTAGATTTCGATCTCACTTATAATTATTACCTTTTGCTTATTTTACACATTTAATATAAATTCAGCCAATAGCCGACATTACATGACGTCATTAAAGATTCCTTTTTCTTCTTTGTTGTATAAAGATAGCTCCTCATCATAAGGTGTTTCCTCCATAATTTCTCCTTAGTCATCCAATTATATACTACAGGGTCTCCTAAAATTACTTGTCTGATTGTAAAATCTTTTCAGTAAAATTAGGAAGAGAACTTTAAGAAATAAATATATAGTTTGTGATTCTATCTTTATCACATATTGTATATTTAAGCGCTCCATAGGTATAAATTGTTAAACAACCAAATAAATTAATGCAAACTTCTGACTTCTTTTTAAGACGACACATGAATCGATCTGTGATATCAATTATTATAACCGTCAGAAATGTTATATAATATATCTGCTCATGTTCTGCTTTTATTTTCAGCGAAATTATTCCATATTTCTAGTTTAAAGAGAGTTAGATGAAAGTTTTCTGGTACATGCGAGTGTTTGTATGCGTACGCGAAAAAATATTTGATTTCTTTGTCACCTAATTCTTTAATATTTCATTTGTAACATCATGTTCCTTCATCGAATTATATAATTTCTGGTTGTCGCTGAACTGCAATTTCTCTAAAAGCGTTGTACACGTCATCTTGTTTCTCTCTTTTCACTTTCTGAGCCAGGTGCATTTTGAGAAGATATCTAACAGCGTCAGCATGTACATGTATCCTTTTCTGCATGTTTGATATATTTGCGTGCCAACTATCTCTGCCTAGAATATATCATCTTCGACAAACTTTTCTGTATGGAAATATATTTTTAGCTTACCTCTGTAGTGTGTATGCAGATTGTTCAGTGGATCATCCCTAAAATTCAGAGTATTTTATTTTCTTTGCTATTTGAAGCTTGGCATTTTTAACTTGTCCTCACAATTGATATTTGTTATTAACTATACTTTCCGAACCATAGTACACAAATATTACATTATTTTCTTTGTTCACGCCTGCCTTTGTCGTAAATTAAATAAATAATAAATAGTGAATGACGATTGCTATGTGTTTATGCTTGATTATATCTGTTTTTACGACCTTTTATCCATGATCTTTGGCATTGATTTAAAGTATTTTCAAAAGCCCATCTGCTCACTCTTCTCTGTCAATACCGGAAGATAACAATACTTACGATTCTAGTGCACTGACAGAATCAGTTTTTCCTTCTTACGTTACCTTGACCAGGTGATTTTACTCAATGACGAATTGACTATAAACACTGGAGGC
>JAECUM010022008.1:0-39178 GCA_016617855.1 Megalonaias nervosa | reverse complement strand
AGTGACACTTTAAAAATATGTTTAATAACATTGCTTGTTCTAAAACCCGAGGACCACGTGGCAAACGGGTCCCGTTTGCCACGTGGGTCTCATTTTGTGGAACAGGCCATGTTATAAAACGTATTTTTAAAATGTCACTTACGCACACACTCATTTATCCTCGCACACTTACTCATAGATTTAAAATGAATTAATGTGCGTAAATATAGTGGTCAGCACATAGATACATGAACAATATTCTTTACACAGGCATACGTATTTCAGCACATCCCAAGTTGTATATACATACATCGAATAAAACATGCACATATTATTTCTAGACACAATAATAAAATTCTCGATTGTGAGGCTTTAATAGAGCGTTCCAGCTGGTCAGGAAAGAGTTGTTTTAATGATGTTTGAAACGAAGCAAGATAATTTGAAATACGTATCATCAGGGGTAAGGGAATCCAAAGGGTGGGTGCAGATACAGTAAATGAGCTTTTGTAATGGTTGGTTTTCGACCACGGAATCTGGAGATCATTGTTAGTTGTTGATCGGAGGTTACGCTTAGCATTTGATGATCTTGGTTCAGTTTAGGGATACAATCTGGAGAAAGATTGTTTAAAGGAGTATATGTAATGATTCCTTTTAAATAAAGAATACGTTTTTGTATAGGTAGCCGTGAAAACAAAACATTAGAGGGAATTGTAATAAGAAGTTTCAGAATTATTCGGGCGACCCTTTTCTAGAGTGTATCTATTCTGGACAGATTATACTATGAGGTGTTTCACCATATTGTATAGCCACAATCTATCAGTGGTAGCATATATCCCGAAAATTAAAGTTTCAAGTGACTGGGGAGGCAAAAATTTATTTCGACAGTAAATTTTAAGAGAGTTATTCATTTGACTATCATTTTACATATGTGATCATATGTGTATTCCAGCTGAGATGTTGATCAATGTAAACACCAAGAAGATTTTTATTTTTAACACTAGACATGTCAAAGACATTTTGAGTTAGAAGTAAATTCATGTTAGGAGATAGGCGCTGCCTTGTTCCGATTCTCGTACATTTCGTTTTTATAGGCATTAATATGCATTCTGTTTTGTTGACACCAGACTGATATATTGTTGACGTTGATTTGAAATTTATTTTCAGTGGAGTCAAGAGATTTACCAGATGAATGCAGTGTAGAGTCGTCTACGAAAAGATCTGTGTTAGAGTGCGCTGGATACAACGCTAAGTCATTGATAACCAGTAGAAAAAGAAGAGGCCCTAATATAGATCATTGCGGAAAACCACTTAAGATATGACTTGGTTCAGATGTGTATTTACTTGTCCAAATAACTTGAGTTCTATTAGTGAGATTCGAAGTTAACCAAGCAACTGTGTCTGATGGAAACTTGAAGGCTGATAGTTTTGTGATGAGCACCAAATGGTCAACCAAATCGAATGCTTCTTTAAAATCAGTCAAGAATGCGCCAGTAAATTTGCCATATTCGATCGGTAGTAGCCACGGGTCTACGTAACGTTGTTCCTCTTGGTAAAGAGGGATGATTAATTAGATTTGGCAGTCGTTATCTAGAGGATGACCTCCCTCGAATTTATTTCCCGGTGTGAGTGGATAGATAGAAAATCAACAGAGAACTTAGTAAGACTATTGAGAAGAAATAATACAATACGAGCCCCATGTAGACAAGAGAATAAAAATTTAATCGATAAGAAAAAAAAAATAATAGTGTCAATTTCAATTCAAACAAAATTTACGTTAACAGAATTTAATAGCAATGTTCTATTTTGTATTTATTTTGTCATGATAACGAGTGGTGAAAAGAGCACAATGTCCACACCTGATTTGCATCATCTAGCGTTGCTTCCTGTTTTCGTCTCCGTTTATCACACGTCTTATCCCCTACGTGTATACGTTGATCTTCCTTGATCTTCCTATTCTGAACGTTTCATCTCCTTCCGGACTCCCGTCTTCGGATTGTCCCCGTCTGTTTTCTGGGAGCTGTTTCCTAAATGACAAGATTACCACTAAGCCTCTAAATGTATCACTTTCTATACATGTATAAAACTCTCTCACTTTCGTTACTCAGAAAGCATAAACTAGCTATCCAAAGACTGCATAAATTCTGTCATAATGTGACCTTAACGATTAACGGTCCTTACAAATTTAGACTGTATTTCGAGTAAGGTACACTCGTTATCTCTAGTTACAAACGCCCTTGCAATATACATCCAAGTCTGACCTAATTCGATAGATCACCACTCTCGCTTCCAGCAGCTGACCATAAATTAACACGTGAGCGGCGTATCTAAACATTACCGTATATCTCTGCATACGCTACCACATGACTTCTTAGACATCTCACCTAGTCGGTTCCACTCAATAAGATACATACTATCGATTACTATTGCATAAGATTCACTAACTTGGAGCTTATAGCAATCCCTAACCTACAACATTATTTAAACTTTACAAAATCACGATAATCATTATCGTCCAAACAAACAAAGGAAATTAATTCATAGAACCCGTTGTAATCTTCACATCTGAAAATTTGGATCGCATGCAGTCCGTCAGTTCTATCAATGAACTAGTAACTGTAAAATTAAAAAAATAATTGCATAACAACTCTAGCATATCAATAGATTTCCATGAAAATGAATAAATGATACATAGTATGAATCCTAGTCATATCAAACACATTTGCATAGACAAGACAAATAAAATAGAAAATTACATGAAAATTAAAATTGCATACCTTAACGCTGTTCTCTTTCAGAAATTGTGTGTTCTAGCACTAAAGCGGGTCTTTTCTTATGTTACGTATATGTAATTTAACTGCTTGTGTGTTAGTTTTAAATTCTCTTTTATTTTATTTTTATTTCATACGTTATTTTAATGATGACTTTATTCACTGGATTTGACTTTTTTTCGGAAGGTTCAGTTTTCTGTTTTGACCTGAGAACAA
Source organism: Megalonaias nervosa (assembly GCA_016617855.1). Lineage (NCBI taxonomy): Eukaryota > Metazoa > Mollusca > Bivalvia > Unionida > Unionidae > Megalonaias > Megalonaias nervosa. The sequence continues at coordinate 36,215 of JAECUM010022008.1, read as the reverse complement.
CTCAGTTCGATTGCTACATTTTTATTTTTAGCTGACCTTGGTTCAGAGATTCGTAAACACACAGTGAAAACCATTGGTCGTAATCAAGGTCTTACTTTGCTTGCGTGATCACTCTATTTTGTAAGCAACCTTATTTTAAAAAATCTTATAGTAAGATTTTTTCGTACGATCGAACCCGTATAGCCTACGTGCAAATTAGCATTTTTTTTTACTGCGCTGTTCAAGTTAAGTGACCACGTGAGCCATCATGTGATCTAAAACCGCGGATTGAAACAGACATTGTCAAGTGGATTTGATCAGTAGTAAATATATACCTTCGGGCTCAAGGTATATGTCTTGTTGTTGCCATTTGAGTTGATTATTTTTAATTTAAAATAATCTATTCACCCTGGAAAATACTCCTCTTTAACAAAATTCTTGGACAAAGACATTCACTAAATTTTTCGGAATTCAAAAGCCGCAATTATATTCTTGGTGACTCAACAAGAAACTGTTGACACATCAACACAAACTGGTTATAGAGGACGTCATCGCCTTCCATATTGGAACTTCATCGAGATTCGAACTTGGATTCAATTAGAACTTTTTAGTGATAGGGCTTATATTTTTGAATTCTAGGATTAACTTTTGGATTAGATTCACAAACCGTAAGTCGTATTTCATATTTTTACCTTGTTTTCTAGGGAAATAATTTATTTTGTTAAATTTACAAAGCTTGCTGACTTCACTCTTTTATTTTGTTACTTTTGTACGAGCCTACACGTAACACTTACAAGACAGCCACCTGGTCCCTTTTACTTGTTTTAACGAGGAAGCACTATTCTCTAGTTTTTCCCCGGACCCAATTCTTGTCTCACGCCGGAAATTCTGGACTAAAGAAATTCGACCAAGGTCGTTTCTTTTAAATTTACATTACTTCCAAGGTGTACGTCTTAACTTAACTGACCAATCGAAATCAGCGGTTCCTAATTTTTCCCCCAAGATAATTATTCCTTGACAGCCTAAAATCTGAAAAATACGATGCATATCAACATCCCTTTGAAAATGACTATTTGACATGAGATTCACCTCAAACGGTTATAGTTGGTAGCTCTAATGTATATTTTCTCAGGACAGCGTGGCGATGCCCGGGTCAATTCTAAATGGGCCGTAGATGCTGGCCTTTCAAGTTTAACACTGACATGAAGGAACAAGTCGAAGTGACCCTTCACAAAGACTTTTATGGCTTGACTATAATAAAATTTTAATGCACAATGAATTCAATTTTAAGGTTCCATACTTATTTAAAATTTCAACACATTACAGTCTAAACCTGATTGTGATTTATGGCGGAGCTGGTACTTGTTAAAATGCCTGAAACGATGCTTGCTGCCATGTGTTTCAATAACTTTTGAAAGTACAATAGAACAAATATGTGTCGACAGTTGCATGAGTCATTCGTTTAATTTCCTTTATTAGTCCGAATACAATTGCTATTTGAACGACCGTAAATTTACATAATGTGATGCTACAGTTACTTACTTCTTTTAATGATTCAGAGATTGATAAATTCGACATTTTCAGAGTTTTGGGGGGAATTCCATCTAGACCAGATGATTTGTTAGTGTCTATTTTATTGATAATATTAATAGTATCAATTACTGTAATTACTGGGGTATTGAAACTAATATGATCGGGTACCGTTTCGTTCACGAAGGCAGTAAGTTTATCTATGTTAGGCTGTGTAAAAGTAGTCCTGTCAAGTTAGTGGAAAATATTATATACTAGTACCTGTTATTTTAACTCTTTCTAACTTATTACCTGGTGATTTGTGTTTGGTGTGTTTTGGGGGGTTTTATTGTTTTTTTTTAGGGGGAGGGCTAGTTTGTGGGGGCGGGGTAATCTATAGATCAAATTTCTGTACTGTACATTCAGCTAGCAGTTTATCTGGATTATTTCTTCGTGATATTCGAACTTTGTTTCCCTTAATTTCATTAAAAGATGCTTTATTTTCAAGTTTTAAAGCATATCTTATCTATATTAAAGTAAAGCATAATAAATACTGTATATTAGTCTACAAACTCAAAATATATTCAGTTATTTCAAAGTCCTCATTCGATAAATTAATATCATTGAAACCACAATCATTTATTGAATCATGAATTTGTTCTTCATAATTGTCTTCACCTATTTCATCCTATCTTACATATAGATTATCAACATCTCTTTCAACGTATTTTAAATTATAGATAAGCAACTTGCAAAAGAAATTAGCTTTTAATAGAAGAGCAAACTTACAGTGGCCAAATGTCCCCGACAGTAAATAATCAAAATTACAGTTAAAATTAGCATTGCAGAGGGACCATAAGAAGAAATGAGGTACAATAATCTTAACTATGAGTTAGAAAAGTTAGATAAGAAACAAGTTAAGAAGACATGAAATTTTTTAAATGCCAGATAAGTAAACTTATCAGAGATATTATATTGATGTTTTCTCTTGTAGCAGCCACACATATTATTAGGAAATGTCTACCAACTGATGACTTACATAAATTACTATCATAATTGAAGGATGACTGCAGGACATCAGTTGGTATTATATACTTTACTGGGTGTTTAAAATTTAAAGTGGGGCCCCGAGTGGCCGAGTGGTCTAAAGCGCTCTCCGTTACGGATCACTGCCATCTCACCTCTGTCTGCGTGGGTTCGAGTCTCGGATTCGGCCAATGTGGGTACGTGAGAAAGCTTGCCAGTAGCTTCTCGTGGGTCGGTGGTTCTTTCCGGGGTTTTCCAGGGTTCTTCCTCCACCATTAATACTGGCCGCCATGTATAGCCTATCTTGTACTGAAAAATGGCGTTAAACCCTACAACAACAAAATTTAAAGTAGGATCACATCTATCAACACTGTCTACCAGATTAAGAACATTAAAACAGTATTGTTTTTAGAAGCAACCCCCGGACATGGAACAGAAAAACATTCTAACGGTTGTTTTGTATAATCTCAACAACGAAGTTGGTACATTTAAAATCGTGAACCTTATTATTGTCCTCTGTTTATTTTCTTTTTGTCTCCGATGGCATGTTCAACAATTTTGTCATATTATCACAAGTTTTCATATACCTCATATCTGATCACTGAAAACATCTTTTACTTATTTCTGGATCAGTCAAATCCAAAGAAGCACAAGGAATACAATGATCGATAGCGTTGTCATTTTCATCCACCCTTTCAGTTTCAGTAATGTTTTATCATTTACGGTAAAAGTCAGTTGCTTGCACTCTTATGTTTTTAACGTTATATTTTATTTTATACTGCTATTTATTGCCTGCAAAGTTCTTATTCTTGCTAACGTAATGAATCGTTTTCGTCCTTCTGTTGTCTTTGTTTCATATACTCATCTGTATATTTATTACGGTGTATTGTATTTGATTTCTCTAATTTCTGTAGCAATCCTTAAAGTTAACGATCCATTTTCTCCAAAACGTCACGCAAGCATTGTTTGCAATAACCATCACCGTTTCCTTTACTGAACACAGGTTTAGCATTTTCTGTTTCACATTTTGAATATGTCTTGTCTTCCAGTTTCATCTGTTTTCAATTTCATCTGTTTTCAATAACTTTTGTTTGCTATTCAAAATATACTCCTGAAACTTTTAAGGCAATAACAAAATAAAATTAAAGTGAACAAGATTAATTAAACTACCCTAACTGAACTTTCGAAACATTTGCAAGAAATTTTGAAAGACTTAAAACACAGCAACAAAACAAACAAGAACTGAAAATGAAAATAAAGTTACGTCAATCAATGACTGTATTACTTGGTAGATGCTGGAATTGAAATTGGTAGTAGTTTCTTATACATAAAATTAATGGAAAAAAACCCCCTTAATAACAAAACAAATCCGTCAAACAGATAGATGAACTATGGTCAGAAATATACCTCAAGGGAATTTAGTTTCTAAACAAATACTCAAAGAATGGTCTTATTTTAACAGTTATCAAAGTTTGTCTCATTTAGAAATCAAGTACAGTGGAATAACGAACAAAATAAAATTCTTCCTTACAAATGTGCAGTATATATTTATATGAAAATGGATAAATAAAGCAATAAAATATCTAAAGTTATTTATGATTTTATAAATGATTTTTTTGTTATATGATATAAAGAATAAAGTTGATATTTACGTAGACAACCAAGACTTCATAAAATACTATGTTCTTATATCTTTAGTGATACAGTTCTGAATTAAATAAGGACAAAATGAATTAAAAAGGATGGACAACTGATAAATTTGCAAGAAAAAACAAATCAAGCAATTCCCAAAAGAAGAGAAAATTTTATGAAAATGATTTAGACTTATGGTAAATGTTCTCTACCAAAATCCTTTTTTTAGAATGAAGAGCTGGATCAGAAATTGATACAAGTTATTCTTTTCATAATATACAATCAGATATGAAACTCAGAATTTTCAGTGTAGATACAACATGAAAATAATCATGTGAAACCGATATGATCCTCAATGTGAATATTGCAAAATGAATCAAGAAATTTCAAAGCATAATCATATATCTTGTGCTCAGCAGTGAATCAATGGACGGATTTACTACTTTTGAAATGATCGTGGAGCAAAGAAAAGATGTAGAACCAAGAGTTCCAGGTCGTTCTGGTACCTCACTTTTGGCTGAGAAACTTAACAGTTAACTATTTCACTAAGAAGACTTAAAAAACCATGGTAAGAACACATCCAATGTAAATTATATACCAAACCTTGTATCGTATTGATTTTACCTATTTTAATATACACTAAAATTTATTTTTAAAACTTAAGGCATTATTAACATGCATAGTCTCCTGCCAATACTCTAAGTCATCTACATTAGAGTACGTCATAATACCTACTGATCAAAAATATGGTTTTAAGAGTAGCCAAAAGCTTAATCAAATCCAACAATAGTATACACTGATCCTACTAACTTTAGAAAATGCACCAGATATTCAGCCCATAGTCCAATGTTGATCAAAATCGCATCGGAATTATGGGTTGCAAGATCACCTTCAAAATCCGCACGTGTCTCGCTCATGTTTAAAACAGTGATGACAGAAGCATATATTCCAAGTTGGAGCAGGATATAAACAGAAAACTAGCTCCCAAAGTAGTAATAAGGTCAGAGAGACCTGTGCAAGATTTTCTCATTAATATTTATGAATCCTCATCGTTGTCAAATCCATCCAAGATCTTGATGATATACGTTTATGTTATCAAATCCATCAAAGAGCTTGATGATATACACTTGTATTTCAAGTTTGGTCAAAACTGGATAGGAAATATAACTCCCAGAGGGGTGACAATGTCAATCAATTAGATGCATAATCAATGAGGGATCGTAGTCAGTAGCGTCGCTTTAATTCAATAGGTGGAATTGGGTCAAAATTGTTACTTCCAGTCCCATCATTATCAGCATCATCATCATCAACCGCGTGACCCAAGAGGTCGTTGGGCCACCAGATATGAGTTCACGACAAATTCCCTCCATCTATCTCTCTTTTCTATTGCCCTTTTTGGAATCTCCAAAACCTAGGCATGTCCACTCTTTAATGTTGTCTTCCCACCTCTTTTTCTGTCAGCCTCTTCTTCTGCACCCTCTCACTGTGCCTTGCAAAGTTGTTTTTGCAAGTCCAGATGACCTTGAGAGATGACCGTACCACTTCAGTTTGCGGGGTTTTTTTTCACAGTGGTCAAGAGGTCATCATAGAGTCCGATGGCTTGTTGGATCCTGTTGCGGATCTCTTTGTTGTTTACATGGTAAATGTATGAGATGCCTAAGATCTTGCGGTATCATCTCTTTTCGAAGGTATGAATCCTGCTTTGTAGATCTGATGTGAAGGTCCATGTTTCACAAGCATGCAGAAAAATGGGCATGATAATAAAGCGCATCATCTTCATTTTGGAACCAAGTGCAATGTTGTTGTCCTTCCAAACTGGTCTCAACCTTGTTATTGTTGCTGTAACCTTGGCAATCCAGCAAAGTAGTTCTGGTTTGGAGCCCTCATCTGTGATAATTGATCCCAAATACTTGAAGCTTGTGACTGTTTCCAGCTTCTGTCCACTGACCTTTATTTCTGCACTGATGTCATTGGTGTTGTTTGTTACCAGTTTGGTTTTTGCGCTAATCTCCATACCGTATGCCCGTAGAGGTGGTGTCGAGTCGCTCATCCAAATCAGCCAGTTATTTTCATCTGCTAAACCATCGACATCATCTACTAAGCAAAGGTTGGTGATTGTTCTTCCTCCAATGCTGACAGTGCCATCGTGGTCTTCCAAGGCATCCTCCATTATCTTTTCCAGGAAAATATCCAGGAGTGTAGGTGACAGTATACATCCCTGTCTGACTCGAACTGTTGTTCGGAACCAATCTCCTCATTTGCCATTGATGAGAACAGCACTGATGGCTTTGTCATACAGGTGCTCAACAACCCGCACCAGGTTTGAGCCGCTGTTGTACTTTCTCATAGTTGCCCATAATGCCTCATGCCATACCCTGTCAAAGACCTTCTTGAAATCTACAAAAACTCGATAGAGATTTTGCTGATGTTGAAGATATTTCTTTCAAAACACAAAACTTTTTATTCAACAAACAACTAACCACTAACAATTAACATCAAACATATAAAACTAGTTTTGACAAGGTTGACAACATTGTGAAATCATCTGAGATTTCCACTGATGGAAGTCATGAGGCCACTGATGTACACTACGTTTCCTAGCTAAAGACAAAAGATAGCCATAATGGTCACAAAACCATCTATCTACTTTCTCATCGTTTCTAGAAGAGTCACGATCAAAATAAGTCACTAAATGTTCTAAAGAATGTCCAAGACTGCGTTGATGAAGAAATACACACAATATTGTCCACACACCATGGAATCTGTGCCTTGTAATTTTAAGTTAATGAATCGTGTCGTCTGGGCATTTCTTCTCATAAACTCCATGATGTCGTCTTCCAAACGGGGTAATCCATACGAATGAAAATATTCCACAGAACCCTCTTGAGGGAAATAGACGGCGACCCATTGGGTTCCTGGGAGATGACTGTCGTCAGTGTTGATGACATAAGCTTGATGGTCTTGAGATTTACGGTGAGGTAGTTCATCTTTAGCACACACGACAGGATTCCAAGAAGCAGTGTACGAACTGTTGTTCAAAAGGTAATATAGTTCCCAGGTATCCATTTTTCTTAAGTTTTTTTTCCCCCTGGTAATGATAAGTCATCAATTCAATTCTGACTTTTTGTTTGAAAATCTCTGTCAAGTAACCGTTTCTTTGTTTCGTCTCCGTACTCTGGGCTAAGAGAGCTTCGATGCGATAGATTTCTAGCGTAGTCAATGGAGGGCAGGAATGCTCACGCAAGCCTTTATACCACTTATGCAACACTGCTTCTTCCGAGATGAGACTCCAGGCATCGTCCAGATACTCGTCCAATTTTTCTTCTTGACTCATCATCAGACATTTATCGTGTTGAATTTGACTGGGATGATTGTTTTGACATCCATAGCAATCTTTCTTGGTCTATTCCGTAATTTTATCCGCCAGGTGCTTGGCAAAACAGGACACTAAATGTTGTTCTTTTTTTGACCATCCGGACGTGACCACCTTGTCCTCTTCGTCTTCGTCTTGGTCTTGGGGTTCTGCTTTCACGGTATCCTCCCATTCCATTTCCAAAGATTCTCTACCGTACAAAGAGGGATAAGAGTCTTCCATAGTTTCTAATAGTCTAGAATGACTTCTCTCAAACTGTTGAATTCCATGGTATTATCGAATTCGGCATACAGGATGACGTTGACCGTCTCGGTGAGAGCTTCTGCAAACTGAAGTTCCACACGCAGTTGACCAGATGTTGTAGGGTGGAAATGTCCCTCGTAGCTGCCTTGGTCTGGAGTGAAATCAAAGGCCCACAAAGTGTAACCTCCTACATAATCTTCGTACGAAAAGCCGTGACTGGTGTTGGTTCCTAGTTGTCCTGTAGCTTCGTACAGGGACAAGTACGATCTCAAGTAATTCTTCTGGGAAAAGTTAGGTTCGAAGGGTCTGGTACACAAGGTCTTGCCATCGCGACTCACTTCGCTCTTGGACACTCTGTAATACTTAAACTGGAAAGGATTTTGATCGTGGGCTCCGTTGAGGGATGCATTACTGATGATACCATCGATTAAATGTTTGGGTAGCTGTCCTTGGAACAGATGATCTTCGATCTTGGATCGGAGTCCAGCAGCAATGGTGAGTGTTTTCACTTCTACGCGTCGTATCGGATACTTGGCGGTCGTTCTGCTCACTGTGTGACTGATGTCGTTTTCCGCTTTAGGTAGCACTTCTACGCGACGCACGTAAAGTCTGGCTTCTTGGATGATGGTTTTGTACTCGTTGGTATGAGCCATCAAATGGAAAGCGACACTTCTGCGATTTAGTCTCAGGCGAATATCTACTCCATTGAGCAAATACTTGTCTTGCAACCACATGTCCAAATGCAAACGATCCATCAGTTCTAAACTACGGCCTTGCAGAATTTTCTTTCGACGGTCTTTAAAGCCAACATTGTGAGGATTGCCATCGGCTGTCAGGGCTGTGTCGTTAAACGTGTCCTCGCCTGCAATGTCAGGTTTCCAAACCACGCAAGCATCCAGATGAGTGTTTTTGGCCGCTTTCCCGTACGTCAAGAGATTTTCCAGGTACGCTCGGTAAGGGTAAGTATCCATGTTACTGCTGACCAGTTTGTTATTCAAGTACAAATCCACTCCGCTGAACAAGGAATGCATGAAATTGTTGACGGGAGCTACTCTAGCATCGGCTCCCGGATTGGTGTTGTCCGTTTTGATCACTTTCAGTTTCAGATACAAGTAACTGCTATTCAGATCGATGTAATCTTCGGGCTGTCCTTTGATTTCAAAGGCGATGGGAGCTGAATCCGTCAAAGAGGAGACGGGATGAAATTCGACCCATTGGGATTCTTGCATCGTCATCATGGTGGGTGGCATGGCAAACAGATCCAGTTCCAACTTGGAACAAGCGCAAGACTTTCGGTGCATCATTTTCTTTCTTTCTCTGATTTTTTTCAATAATTAAAAACGTCTAACTCTCGGACGGGTTTTCTTTTCTTAGTCTATCTAGCTCTGAGAGTGTGAAGTCCTCTGAAGGGGTGTTTTCGTCGTCTCTTTCTGCCTTGTCCTTGCTGTGGCGTCAGGGAAGCAGGAATATCTGACTCGGCAGCACCCAGGGCATTTATAGGAGTTTCTCGTCGGCCCAGAATGTCTTTGCCCGTTTGAAGCAAGACATTTGTGCTTGCTCTCAAGAAAGTTTCTTTGGGATTTTGTTTATCAGTGATGACATTTTGGAGAAATTCTTTGCCTTGCGTCAACGCGGCATCTTTCAAGGTGTGCAATCCCCGTGTCACCATCGGTTTCAAAACGGGAGCCACCGAACGAAAGGCTGATTTTAGCATATCTCCTAAACCATGTCCTCGCTGCCGAGCGACTCCTTGGTACACAGGATACATGACTGACAAAGGGTTAGAGTAATCGTTTTCGAAAATGGAGTTTCACTGTGACTTTCCCTTTGGTGAATGGAATATTTTGCCCCAGATCTCCTTTTATAGTAATGTTGACGACTTACTGACGGGTAAATAGTGAGGATGTACAAATTCGCGGTCAAATGAGGATTGGGAGGTAAATGGTTCGCTGTTCTTGCCAACGATTGTATTCCATTCATCGTTTGTAAGGTACTAAAGTCAGTTTTCGTCTTTCCATCGGATTTCAAGGGCCACGTCTAAGATCTTTTGATTCCAGAGGCCTCCTTTTATCTTCTTGGACCGTTATATCTTCATCCCAGGATTCTTTCCATCGTTCCCAATACTCCTTTCAGCAAGTGTCTTCCTATTGCTCCCAGCAAGGGTCCTAACAGGGGTAAAATTTCTCCATGTTGCACCAACATCTTTTTCTTTTGACGAATGGGGATTTTCTTTTGGACCATTTGGCGAAGAACGTGTCAATGTTTGGCTAAGCATTCTTTCTGATGATGAGACAAAGGTATTGTGCCTTTCAAGACATTCAGACAATATTCGCTCACGGTATCGATGACATCTTTGGAGGCGGTTTGAATGAGTTGTTTTCGCATGGGTGGAGGAGCTTTGGACAGGACGAACAACATGTCCCAATGTTTGGCTAAACGAAGAAGCAGTCCTTTTCTTTTTCCTTTTCCTTTTTGGACAGAAGAACGACGATGGTGACGGTGTGCACGTCTTGGAGGGGACGTCTTTGGGCGTTCAGGAGCACAACAACATTGATCCCTATTGTTTGCCTCGGGTCTTTTTTATACTGGAATGGGTCTCCACTGATTGCCGGCTCGTCGTATCATTTTCATGGCAGGCATCACGCGTCGTGGAGGGGTTCGCAATGGACTCAGTCGGGACAGTTCTTGCTTGGACAAATCCAGTTAACTCTTTAACATGCCCGATTTCTCTTGGACTTTGATTTTGGGGGCAGGTACTTTGTGATTAGCGGCCACTGTCGCTAAAGAGGAAGAGGGTGTCACCGCTGGAGGAGACGTTTTTGGAGACACGGGTTTCCAATGTTTCATCAAATTAGGAAAGACACGTGTCAAATCGGGTTTGGCTGGCATCACCAACAACGGAGAAGTGGAAGATGTTGAGGTTACTGGAGACGCGGTCACCATTGTTCCAGTAGGTCGTGGTTTGCGAATGTAAGGTTGCTTCCTGGCGGCAGTGCCTCTCTTGCGGGTAGAAGCTGTTTTCTGTGGGCTTTTCTTTTTATGTGGCTGTGACCTGGTCTTGACACTGCTGCTCTTTTACGTTTTCTTCTGGGTACGTTTGGGCGTGACTTTTTTCTTGGGGACGACTTTGGGAGCATTAGGATCATATTTTAAGAGGGAGCGAATGATGGCACCTCCTAGAGAAACGCTACCTCCAGGTTTCAAAATGATTTGCTTTTTGGTTTGAGTGTCGATGCGAGGATCGGCCAGTTGCGTCAAGGCTACTTTGTTTCTGTCAAAAAAACATTTGGTTTGATGTGGAATCTGAATGATGCTTTGCAGTAATTGACGTGCTGTCACCGTAAACCATCGTAAGACTTCTTTGAGACTAGCTTCTAAGACACGAGTACGTATTGGTGGATTTATTTCGCGACTGATGCCGTACAAGGCACGAATCAATTTGACGGGAAGATGAGACTGAAGGGACGTCATGTTGACGCTGTGTGAGACAGACCCCGAGTGACCGTGGTTTTTATAGATCTTTTTTATTGGTTGTTGTTGTTGTTAAGTCGACGACGGGGACGTGTACACTACAAATCTTCCGTCTTGGCACCAGTGGTGAAACAGATGGGAACGAAATCGCAAATACCGGGGGTAATTGGTTTTAAATCCACGACTAAATAGTCGTGTGGGGTTTAAGTGGCATCATCGTACGCATGAGTCAGCCAAGGAGTTCCTAACTGTTTGGCTAAGACTTGCACTTGCGATTTGTCTCTAGGGATTTTAAACAACACCACGTAATGAGCATTGAGACTGATGGTGCGATGGGCTTTAGTTTGTTGAAACAAATTTTGGGTGATGTAAATGACACTGGCATTACGATGATGCCCTTTGCGCGTAAACCAGTTTAATTTCTTCTTCTCCTTCTCTTAACATGTCGTCAAAGATGACCAGATGGGTTTGACTAGAGTCAGACACGATCCCATCGTTTTCGCCAAGAATGCCTTCCACAAAGACGATGGAATCGCCTTGACTTTCTCGCAGAAGGCTGTACGCCGATTGCCACTCTTTGTAACACCACACGATTTGTTGAGGTGGACGATCGATCAAATGATGTTTATGTTCGATCAAACGTTTGACAAATTCGGTTTTGCTTGAACCGTTAGGTCTGGCAATGAGCATCTTAAAAGGATGGCGAAGATACAAGGCCTCCCAACTGGCCCAATCTACGTTTTCGTCAATGACTTTAACAGTGGAGGAAGAGGGAGCAGAGACAGTAGAGGTAACCATAGTAGTGTAAGGAATGTCACTTTGACACGAAGACAGACAAGACAAGAGTTTTTATATTTTTTGTCAGGACACGTTTATTGCCTTCTTTAATTGTGAACAAAACGAAAGACAAAAATACATGAAAGCCAAATGGTTAAGTACATGAATAAAAGACACACCAAAACGATCATAGTGGAATATAAACAAGTCTCTGTACAAGATTTTTGGTGACCAAGATGTGGTGTCCTTGGAACAGTGTGTAATGTTCTTAAAGTCTCTACAGTGATTGGCACAGTCAAACAAAGGTCCTCCTGGAATGGTCTTTCGGGGATGTCGATAACGATCCTGTCCTGAAGAGAGTGGTTTTCCACGGTCACGCCTTCTTCTTCTGGCACTGTCACTAACACAGGTTTAAAAGTTACTTTTTTCACTGAATGTTTTAATTTTTTAGGACGACAAATCTTGGGCATAGTGTGCTACTTCTTTTGTCCAAGCCTCGAAAGTCCAACTTTTCCAGTTACGTACATCTTTCCAGTGAAGGTGTAAGTCACAAGCTACACACACATCGTCGTACACATCTTCAGTACCTAAAAGTTGACGAATCTTGTTTTCCTGTAGAGGTCTAGAAGTATCGAGATGAAAGCGCAAAGCTTTGAACAGAATGAGTTTTTCGTGTACATTTAAAGGGACCACTTTCATGTTTTGGTTGGTATGTACTGTTCGTAAAGAGTCCACAAGAAATCGGCCGGTAAACGAAATCCCAGAAAGCAAGTCATTTAGACATACACCACACGTCGACCCCAATTCAATGGACACAGTTCTCGTAACATGCGATCGTAATCCTCCATTGTTTGAATATTGTCATTGATGTTCTTCCACGGAATCTGTTGTATCACGAATGATAAAGGTCGTGACATGGTAGTCCGTTTTTATACCCACTTTTTTCGGAAGCTATAAGTGTACATTCTGCACAGAGATGATCGTACTCTAGTGTCGAATCTATATGGTTTAGTCGCTAATGTGCACATTCCACACCGTTCAGAAGTTTCATCTTGAACTAAGTTTACGTTGTGTAAAAGATTTTGGGAATCCTCTAACTCTTCTTCTGGAATTCGTTGCAGTATCTCTACCTTGTAGTAAAAATAATTACTAACAACAATCCAATCCTTATCGTCCGGGAGAAGTTGATCAATGTCTGACCACTGGAACATTTTCGTCTCAATCAGTCCTTTTATACCATTCAGGTACCAGTGATTCAAACATCGGTGACGTAACGGATGCAATTGTTCTTTGTGTTTGACTTGTATTTTGACCAACTCTCAGTAAATGCGTTCTCTCAACTCCACATGCAACCACGAATGATCTCCTGTAAAGTATCCATGACGACGTCAGTCAAATACTTCTCCTAGAGCGAAAGTGACGGATGTAGTGAGTAATTTCTGACCACTGCCATTCCAGGAAACGGTTTAGAATGTCATTAAAATCTTCTAATGTAAATGGTCTAAAGCGAATATTCGGAAGAACGTACACTGGATCCAGAGAAATCTGACTTGTTTGTTGACTTTTGTCAATTTCCTCTTGTGAATTTCTCAACATAAAAGTTCCTCAGTCACCAATTGAGATTTTGCTCCGACAAGTCCCAGTAAAATTTCCTTGTAGATCTTCTCTTGCAATTCGTTTGGTAATGTTTGAAGATTATTTTTTAAATGGGGTTTAAATACTTGTCTAGGTGTTGTTCAGCGTTTGACTCCTAGCCAAGCTGGTTTCTTAAACGGCATGGTATGCCCACTTAAATGACTTGGCCCCACTAAAGGTAGGTAGTGACAATCCGGAGACCATCGAGCATGTTCCAGGTAAGCAGAATCTTTCTGTTCCCACTCGTGAAGTGACACACCACAATTGAAGAACTTGACTTTATCCCCTTTGCCTAAGTAGAAAAATCCGGCTCCGGCTAATTCTTTTTGGGTAGGTCCTCCCAGATATTTTGGCCATTTTCCTCGGAAGGTTTGGATCCGACTTTCAAAGTCGCAGTATTCAGGCAAACGCACAGGGAACGAATATTCGCCTTTCACAGGTTCATTTCGATGAGGGTACGGTGAAATCCGCAGTAGTGTGCTCAGTTTTGGATGACATCCGTAGGGTGGTAGTTGCATGGTTTCATAATGATGACATCCACCATGAAAACCAGTAAAGTGAAAAGGTGTACGATGACGAGTGGCATCGCTTTCGCATCCGTCAGGTTTGACACGTACTGCATCACTTTTCATATTAGGTATAGTGGTAGTCGTGGCAAAGTTCCCGTAATGTGGTAGTGAATCGCTGAGGTCACAGCGTACGGCATCCCTGCAATCGCAAGGAACAGCATCGCACTCCACTTGTGAATCACCGATCTTGAATTGTGCCTGTCTGAACTTCATTTGTGCTTCTCTGAAAGCATTTATCTTTCTCGCTTGGTGTTGGTAGTGACAATGAATTATCGGTCTTGGACGTTGTTCCTTTCTATATACTGGCCAATATCGACGTGACCGTACGGTAAAGTGATGTGATTAGGAAGACGAACTCGCTTCTGGTACACGATTTGATAGACTTTTTCCAAGGGACGACTGACGATTTCGTGTGTGGGTAAACGTACAATCTTGTGCGGTTCGTGGATGGTCACTTTAAAATTTTCTTCCTGTCCAGACTACAAGAATACTTTCAAGACGCCAAAGAGTTCACCACTTGACTGGTGCGATAATTGAGAGTCAATCCTTTCACTTGACACTCGGTGTGCACTTCTCCTTGTGAATCTCGGTATTCGTAGCCGTAATTTTTGGGACAGCCACTTGCAAAACTTAGAATCTTGTCGTTGGGATGCTCGTCCGTCCAGGCTCCTAAACGGTTTCCTTCGATTTTAGGGTGCTGTTGACCCAGACGATCGATGTAGATGCAACTGTCCGTGTCAAAATACAGCACACGATCTCCCAACAGTTCTAAAGCTTCGTATAGTTTTAAGCGAGCATGGGCTGTCACGTAAGCCGCAATGATGACATTTCCAAATTCGTCGGCTTCTACAAAGTCCAGTTCTTCTTCGTAATTGACTAAGCTCAAGTCCTCACAAACGACGTCCACGTGTTTCAAGTATTTCGTTTTGTCGTGAATCAACTGGAAGTAGCGGGAAGGTTCTGTCAAACACTCCGTCTTGTGTAAACACGGTCGTTGTGCCATTTTGCCTCACAAGCAATTTAACATCACTTTGGCAAACGATCGCCTTCCTTCGTTTTTCTCGATGTGGTCTAAAGTGATCCCTTCCTGCTCCCAGTATTTCTCTTTGAATTTCTTTTGATCTTCGGGAGTGTGGCACCAGGAAGGATAGCCGCTGGCTTCTTGTTTCAGTTTAAAAAGGCATTCACGTAGTCTGCGAAAATGCCTTTTTGAGTCTCGTCGCCCTTGTAGTTTTTTTCTGTCTTGGGAAAGTGGTAAATTTCGTACACTTCTATCAGTAGGTATCCCAGGTCCAGAGCTTTGAACAATTCCACGCTGTCCCACTTTCCTGTCAAGGCGCGTTCTTCCTGGGTGTGCTGACAAGGTTGATCTTAGTTGCACGTTTCGGCATCAGTTTTCCTTGGCAATGATGTGGTAACACGGGATGGTACAAGTTCGTGGGAGGCAAGACTTTGCACTTGATCAAACCTTCGCATTGTTGAATGTTGTCCAGGTCGATGTGTTGCGTCAGCAATTGCGGGTTCTCTGCGGGAAAGTGACAATATTTGCAAACGTACGGATACAGCGAACACACGTCCAAGTATTTGATTTCTTCTCCTTTCTCCTCGTCGGCTTGGTACAGCAAACAGGTGGCATTCGTCCGTCCTCCGTACAATCTGTCACGCGGGTTCAGAGGGTCCACCAGCTTGTAACTTTCCACGATGCGCTTAAACTCGGGATCGGTTTTCAATCGCTGATCGTACTCGTATTCCCACACTTCAACCACTTGGTATCCTTGCTCTTCTAACTTCAAGCGCTGCTGACAGGTGGCCTGGTACAAATCTTCCATGGTCCGTTGTAAAACTGATTTGTAGTGTCACGTTGAGGGTAACAGATGGGACATCCATGAAATATGCAACCGTTAAACTCGTACACGATCTTGGGGTTTTCTAAGTCCCAGTCATCCACCGAATACCTTCCGATGATCTTTTCGCCTCCTCCGTTGCGAGCGTGTTGGATCCATTTGTCTTCCTTGTTGCACAAGTAATGTAACCAGCGTAGGGCTTTGACCGAATATTGACGTTTGACAAAGTTCGTCGTTTAAGGACTTATGACAGCCAAGGTTTTCTCGGGCATGAATCTTTGGCGGTACACCAAGGAACATGTTTTGGCAATGGTGCAGACTTCTTTCAAAGGATCGGTCCCTCCGTGCTCCATGAATAGTTCTTGAAATTTTCCACAACACCGCCGTAAAATTTCCACGTCGGAACGACAATATTTTAACATTTCTTCCTGAAAGTCGAAAGGGTCCGAGGCGTGAGTCTGGTACCAAGCGTAGAAAGCTTCTCGTTGTTCGGTAAGCATGTTGTCGGGGTTGTAGTAGTGAGCCTCAGACAAATGGGGCAGAACGGCGTGATGATTGCCTTTGGTATTGAAAAAGTGTGGACAATAGCATTTGGCCATTTCTGTCATTCCAAACGTTTAAGGCATGCGGCTCAAAGGCATGGCCAAGTAACTCATCGAATCTTTAAACTGCACTTGGCCCACTTGCATGGAAATGATTTTGGCTCCGTTGAAAGTCACTTTAGGATGTTTGGTACTTTGTTCCGTATAGTATCTCAACAGAAACTGTCCATCGTATCCCGAGAAATTGTGAGCCATCACCGTAGCATAGCGTTGGCAATCTCCGTAACGTTCGATGTCCTCTTGACTCCACGTCTCGTCGATAGAGTCTAAGATCCATTGGGCGAAATTGGCCAATGTGTTCGGTCCCCGAAAGATTTTTTCACGTCCTCCAGGAATCTTGCTGCAGTGAGGGCAATGAGTAAAGATAGGCTCTTCGATGCACTTCTCACACGCTCGGTGAGTCACGCAGAAATTAGGAATGTGAATGCCAGTCTCTTGCATGCATTCGAAATCGAAAAAGATGAAATTGCCTTTTTTCTGGTCATCTTCTTCCTCTTCTTGTTTGGAATGGTATTTTTGAATGTAGCATTGGTGTTCCAAATCCATGATTTGGTGAAAAATGTGACATGGCTTCTTTCCTGAACATACGTGCGCCTTGGCAGTATTGGTACGTATGCCTTGTCCACAAGTAGGGCACAATCTCAGGAGCTGACAAGCACATTTCTGCTGTAAGCCTTGCGTCTTTAGATGTTGTTGGTAACAGGCAGGGCTGACAAAAGTGCGCTGACAAGCTGGGCAATGTACTCGCTCTTGTCCTTCGTCAAGACAGGGTTTAGAGGCTAAACATCCTAAGCATTTCGATCCACAAAGCTTATGTTGCTCTCGATTATTATAGCCATCGTCACATTTCTCGCAGTAATAACTGTATCCCAGGACTCCAGTGATACTGATAATGGTATCAAAATGTTTATCATGATGATAGACGTGAATGCATTTTCCGTCTTTGAAATCTTTGCCTCGAAACAACAGATGTCCGCGCACTTCTTGAGGGTGCACTTTCAAGGTGTAGCGTGGAGCCAAGACGTCTCGAAACTTTTGCATTTCAGGAATGCCACAAGCGGTGTCCGTTTGCTGTAACAGGAGTTCTGCTTCTCTTCGTTGTTTGACTCGGCTAGATTTTTGAATAGTTTGCCAGGCTCTTTTCCATTCTGCCGTGTCGTTCTTGTCGGCATACGTTCGTCCCACCACGATGGCACGGGCTAAACACATCTTGTCTTGAGGGTTGTTAATTTTTTGGTGCTGCAAAGGTCGTCTACCAGTAACTCCTTTTTGTGTCTGGTCCCTTGGGGAAGAGACACGTGAGTCATGAACAGTGTCGCTTTTCTGTCGGTGATGTGAAACTTGTTGGATTTCTGCACGTGTTGAATCTTGTCCATGACTTAGGAAGGTGTCAATTCTGCCGGGCTGCTAAACTCGATCCAAATGGGGGATTTCAAACTGTCGTGATGAATGAAAAGTCTCAAACGATCGCCTTCTTTGGCTTCACATTGCCGTTTCAGTGTGGTTAACAAAGAATCCCACACATCGGTGATGAACCCTTCTGCTTTCTCCAACGGTACGTCGGACTTGAAATCTTTAAACTTCACTGTGTACGTGTAGACCGTAGTTTTAAATTTTCTAGAGGAGCGTTTGTCGGTCTCTCGAATGTGACAGTACTTTGCAGGGTTTAGTGGTGGTGATGACGGACTCTGGTTCGGTGTAAACTCTCTGGGTCTGGATTCTGGCTCACTCACCTCATCTTCAAAATCGCTGGCATGAATTTGAGCCAAGACTTCAGCTGCTGTGAAAGGCGATTAATCACGTTTCTGCCTCTTACTTTCTTCTCCTTGCCCAGTTGATCTTAATAAGTACATAGTGCATGTCCATGTATGCAAATGTCCACCCTTGTTTACTGTTGTTTGGGATCAGAATTTCCCATTTAGTTGACGATATAGGATCCATTGGTACCTATTGTTGATCTGTGAGCACGCAGGCCCGGCCCTATGGCAAGGCGAACGAGGTGACCACCTTGGGCTCCGCGCTACTCCGCAATGCAATTTTATCGCTTGGGGTCCCGCGCTCATCGCTTGCTGCCATGGGCCCCGCACATCCTAGGGCCGGGCCTGTGAGCATATAATTGGTTGTATTCACTTGACGTATCCAAAAATGCTATTTCCATCAGGAATTAGCTTAGTTATGGTAAATATCTATAAGACTTAATTTAGTTCATTGTTCCCTATTACTGTCACTGACCGTAACTTCCCTGTATTCTGTTATGTACTAACTGTGGCACCGATGATCAAACCTCACCATTGCCTGAAACTTTATGATAGCTAGTGTACCTTATTACTTATTTATCCTGTAAATGGCTGAATATAATCAGACAGAGAGACATACTTGTAGAAACCTCATATTTTTGGGGTGAATAGTTCCTTTAATATGTGCCCATTGCTTCACATTTCTGAGTTTCACTCTGTCAGGTTTAATGTTTTTTTTTACTGTGCTTGTATTCTTATGTCATTTTGAAATCTCCATATCTAGCAACATTTTAACTTCATTTACCTATATCTTACTGATCTATAAGTTGTTAGGTCTAGCCTGGTATCTGGAACAAGTTGGAAGAGTTGGATTAGTTTAGAAGCTCTCAATTAGTCAGGTGGAGATACCACGGTCACATTAAGATAAGTCAATCGTACATGCCTTAAGTTACCAGAGTTAGTTCATACTACTTGTACCACACTGATATATAGCACCTCAAAAACATGGCTTAGGTTTTCATGAGAGAGAGATCACTTCCATTGTTGAGTATAACAGAGCCTCCCTGGAACTGTATTTTTCTATTACATTATTGCCTTTTGTGGTTAGTTACAATGAAACTGCGCATTTGCTACAAAACTTGGTACTAGTCCAGTCAAAATGGGAAATTTGAGCTCACTGTTATTTATATTAACACAGAGCTGAGTATCTAACAAAATAAAATTTGTTATTGTTTTTAAGTGTGTACACCTGTGTGCATTTGAACCGTCATATTGCATTTCGCTGCCAAATTCACAATGAGCTGTCTTGCTTCAGAACCACTGGACAAAATGTTATACGTTGTACAGACCCAAGATACCACTTGTTGTAAGTACCATTCATCAGTTAACTTTGCTGTCTAACATTTGTGAGTCTAAACAGGAAAACTTATATGAAAATTTGATTTTACAATAAAATTTAATCTAAATTAAATTGTTTCTTTAGAATTATATTAAAATTTAATTAAAATTGTTTTTATATGTCAAACAATTTTAGACAGAACTTATCTTGTACTACAAGTAAGTTTTTACTGTACTTAAAAATTCCTATAATTAACTTAAGGAAGATATAGCAAATTTGGTTTTGGTGGCTCATGAGCACTTGGCCCTAAACTTGCATACTGTAAAACACCAGCACTACAAACTTTCTGACAGCTGTTACACACTTTGTTTTCTGTGAAATTCAAAAAGACTTCATGTGTAAGGCTGAAATAGGCATGCCATGAAAATATAAAAGTTTGACTAAGATCGGCATTAAATAATCTGGTCTGATAGGACTTAGGCCATAATTATTATTTCTTCAGGACCCACAAATGTAGTTCCGGTCTATTTTTTTTATAGAATTGTTTTCCTTTCTCTCCTTTTGGTGGTGATACTGATTTAAAGGTAATTGTTTATTCTTTAGAATTTGAGCATTATGATGTGGTAATCTGTGTGTAATTTGGCAAAAGTGCACAGCGAGTAATGAGGCATTAATGGTAATCTGGAAGTGAAATATATGACCCATTGCTTTGTTACGATCCGGTTTCTCAACAAAATGCCAGATAACCATTGACAAGAACTTTACTGTAAGTTCATCTTTGACAACCAAGACAGGAACTTCTGACAGCAAGCATGGGCAACTTCCTCCAGGTCATTCACCGGATAAATGATTTTTAAAGTCACGCTCTATCATGTAAATAAGTGGATAAAACCTGGTTGCAGTTCTAGAATATCAGTGTATAAACGTAAGACCCATAAAATATTCTCTTTTCAGATGAATGCCCCACTGATGAAGAAGGAATGTGATTTACAAAAACAACAATGCAAGCTTTTTAATATGTTTACAATGAAACAAGGTTCCTGTTTCACCAGCAAGGTAGTATTGGTATGTATATTTAATGTTTACATGTATTTTTGATTGACCTTTATCCAAAATTGAGGTTAGGAGTTTGGGACGACCCACCTAGTGTCCTTAATTAAGTCACTTGTGTGTTGGTTTTAAATTTTTTTTTTTATTTTAATTTTGTTTCATTGCAGTTTATTATAATGATAATATTCATTGGATTTAAGTCTCATTTAGGAAAATTGGCTTGACCCGATTAGATTATAAGATTTCTTCAGCACTATTTTTAGCTCACAGTTTTTGTAAACATTAAGTGAAGACGATTGGTTATTGCCAAGGTCATTTCGGCCCGCATGTTAGCTGAACTGTAAACAGTCTTTCGTTTTTTTAAATGTATTTTCAGTGTAAAAATTTGATTCTTAGAGAGGGCTATTCTTGCATACGTTATTGCGATGTTCAAATTAGTAAATCACGTAGCCTATTACGTGAAGTACCATGTGATCTAAAATCGCGGCTTTAAACAGATGTTCTCTAGTAGATTTAGTCAGTCGTTCTTAACACCTTGAGGGAACAAGGTGTTTCTAATTGTTGTTGCCATTTTGTTTTTCATCTGTTTTTAGATTTAATAACTTATTCTCTAGAAAATCAACAAGTGTACTTTTTTATTTAGTCCAAACACCCACTCGGTTTCAATTCTGTTACAATAAGTAACAACCTCGTTATTCAGATCCAATTGTCGTCCAGATTGATCTGTCAATTGCATATTTGTTTCTGTTATTTGATTTTCAATATTTAGCGGATAATAAATAACCTGCCGTGGACTAATTTGCATGAGCGATCCCGGTGGAACTCTGGTGAAAAACTATATACTGTTTGTCCTTTACTGCCTTTTGCTGAGTAAGATCCAGTTGCAATAGAGCAATTTAATAATATTGTTTACCTCAGTTATATTTACTGGCAGATCACCGTCATGCGTAATAGTTTGTTCTGTAATTGATCCATATTGTTTATGATAAAATCCTATCAGAGGCGCGATACTTTTTGCTGATGAAAAATCGATTAACATATTATTTTTTAATGTTATTCTACCGCGTAACGTGTTATAATTCGGTGCAGCTCAAAATTTTCAGTGACACCGTTTACATTTGTTATCAGCTCTTTTATTGTCTTATTTAGATCAGTGACATTATAAGCTTCTTGTGGAATTTTACATGTTGTCCATAACATTGGTTGCAGTTTAAATGTAAATTCATCATTAACATCAGTTTTTACGTTAGCCATAGAATGCCACGCCATGCAGGAAATTAGTCCGATCTCATATTGTTTTTCAGTATCCAGTTGTATTGGAGGAATATAATTTACTGAAAAATTTGCGCTATCTTTCGCAGCTGTACTAGAGTCGAATAATAATGTTGTTGACATCGCTATTTATCATATTTTTTAATAAAATTAGATCTCCGCGGTTAAATCGCGGTGTAAAATTTCGTTTTCGTCAGATGTTAATAAATTTTCCGATCTCAAATGATCAAGTATGTCCATAATTTCATTATCAATTTCAAGACCAACATTTCCAGCTTCTTTTGATGATATCAGCAGCATTAATCTGCCTATCATATCAGTAACTGATGTAAATAATTTTACCCCAGTACCAATTTTGTTCTTTACACGAATATTATCGTAATTGTCAAACCAATCTTTAAAATCTCGTCCTTCAGTATCTTTAAGCCGGAATCTATTTGCTTTAGTTTTAAAATTATTAGCAATAGTAGTATTTCTAGCTTGTTTAAAAAGTGTTAAAATATCTTCTCCTGTGGCTTTACCAATTTTATCGTAAGCTTGTTTGCCATCTTTATTAATATCATCTAATTTTTAATGAGATTATCGTATTTATCTTTTTCCCAAGTTTTAATATTATCAACATCGCCAATATCATTTTCTGTTATAAAATTAGTATATTCTGATCTTGTTATTTTATCCATTATACCTTTTCTAATTTCCTCTAGACTTTCAGCTTGCATTCTTTCAGCTTGTATTCTTTCAGCTGATATTCTTTCAGCTTGCATTCTATCAGCTGATATTCTTTCTGCTTCTGATTGTTTACGTTCTTTTATGCGATTTTCATCGAATATTTTAAATTTCCTGTGAAATTTCCATCTCTTACCCAAACCTCTGTCTTAACATCAGCCTCTGTTCGGTAAAATACTGTATCGATAACACCAGTCCTAATTTTACTAATTAGCTGAATTATATGTTCGTTTTTCGTAGCTTTATCTAATTCGGCACTAGAATTATTACCATCAACCATCATTTTATTTAAATCATTAATAAGTTTATCATTCCTTTCTTTTGACCAAGTTTTTAAATTATTAATATCATTTATCTTATTTTCTTTTAAAAATTCATAATAATTTATTATTTTATTACTTGCTTTTTCTCTAAAAAATCGTCTTCTTTCTCCAATGTCCAAAAACTTTACTGTTAACTCGCCAATTTTTTTCTGCTCTTTTTCAATATCCTCTAATTTTTTTAATGTCTCCTCAAAATATTTCTAATTTCATGTGTACTTAATTCTGATAATCTTCTCTCAAATGCAAGTGGATTATTCATCAGCCGATTTAGTGCAGCTTGTCTAGCAGCAGGATCAGCAATATGCGCTACAAGTGTCCCAGCTAATCTTTTTCTTTCTTCCTCAGATCTGGCAACAATTTTTTTTAGCAGCTTCTTCTTGTTCTTTAACTAATCCGATTAAACCTTTTTCCGGCAATTTTTTAATTTCTTCTTCTAATAACGGTAAAATTTCAGGTTGTTTTCCAAGCAAAGCCTCAGTAACTGGTTTTAAAATTTTAGCTGATTCTTCTGCGGAAACTTTTTGTCCACGTCGTGATTCTTGGACATTTTTCTTAAATTCTGCCTGAGATTGAGCAAGTTTTTTTTTTAAATCTTCTATATGTTTTCTGTTCTTTGCTCGTTTATCCATATTATTAAATAACTGTTTGATAAAATTACTGCACATAATTTTCAATACAACAACGAAACATCTTCGCTGGATCACGTGTAAGTTTATCAAATAAAAAGAAATTATATTTATCTTTTGTTGCCTTATGATACAGTGCAATAAATTTATCTTTTGTTACCTCACCGCATTATTCGTTTGAAATATTTCTAACGTCAACGTTGTCCAGTCCTGGAAATAATATAAAACAACCAGTATTTATCCGAATAAATCTGTCAACGTTATAAAAACCTTGAGCAAGACAAACCGAATTACATTTTTTATTACGCGACAGTGAAAAATACGATCTTATTTTATTCATTTCTTCATTGTTTAGCGGAATATCATCAAAATGTAAACTCGCTCATAGTTATAATTATCGCCCAGCAGTAAATTCATCAGCAAATTTGTTTTCCCCGAACAAGTTCTCCCAACAATAAGATAATGACAATCTGGAAGTTCGTTGTTGTGTTTATGTTGCACCAGTCGTTCTGTATCAAAATTTAATATCGACATATTATAAATTAATCATCAGACAATAAGCAAATAATGAGCCATTATACAAAACAACATTAGGAGATTCGTCGGTTGTAAGTACAATAACAAACGGCAATGTTGATTTATCAGGCTACTTAAAAAAAACTGGAGATAAAATGACAGGGAACCTGTCTATGTCAAATCAACGAATACTAGGTTTAGAAACAAATTATCCGCCAATAAATGTTAATAAACAAGCTGTTAGTTATGCACAACTGAAATCTGTTGACGATAATTAACTGTCACTGATAGGAGGAACTTTAAGCGGTAGCTTAGATATGTCAGGAAAAAAGATAAATCTGGAGGCCGGGTATCCACCAGCAAACTTAAATCAAACCCAAGCGGTAAGTTATTTACAGTTGAAGTATGTGAACGGCAACAAGCTTGACAAAACCGGTGGAACGGTTACAGGTATTATTAACATGTGGAGTAAACAATTACTGGGTTGGAAACTGTATATCCGCCAGCAAATGTAGATAACACACAAGCTGTAAGTTATGCACAATTAAAATCTGTTGACGATAACAAGCTTAATAAGGCTGGCGACACAATGACAGGTAACCTGATAATAAGCAATAACTCAAAAATAACTGGATTACCGACAACCTCACCACCAGCTAATGAAACTGATGCTATTAGTTATGCTCAGTTAAAAGAAGAACTTACCCCATAGTTTAAACGATTTGGTGGACCAATGTCAGGTAACATAAACATGAGAAGCAACAAAATAACAACGACATATGTTCCAGTTAACCCTAATGATCTAACAAGTAAAGCATATGTTGACAGTCTGTCTGGTGGTATAAAACGAACCAAAACCAATATTGGGTATATTCCAACACATTTTAAGGCAACTGACAATCGAGTTGGGTTTGAGGAAAGCTCATCAGCATATTATCCTGAAAACTATCCTCATCACGCTTTCTCTGATAGACAAGAATGGACAACAAACGGAGAAGTTGAAAACTTTAGGATTAAAATTAAATGTCCCACTGCAGTTCCTCTTTGGCAATTTCATTTGCGCGGTCGATTAAACTCTAGTGTTGGTCGAATTTATAATTGGCGATTGCAAGGATCAAACGATGATATTAACTGGGCAACATTGTATAGTACAGAAAATACGTATACCTCAGCAACACAATATTTTACAATTCCGATAGAAAAAAAAATGTTAACAAGTACTTGCATTTTCTATTTTATTTTGTCGCTGCTGAACATCCGTTTCCAGGATTAACAGCATTTCAAATATACACACTCGATGATCAAATTATATCTGATGCTATAAAATAATGTCAGAACTACCAATAATGAAGTTATTTAAAGTTATTTAAATATTGTTACAATATTTTAATGTAGCACATATATGTATCAGATTCTTCATAACAATAAAATGTTGAATGAAAACACCTCCCAACCCCAAAAAGGATAAAAACACCATAACAAATTCTACAGAAAATCAACTCAGCAAATTCCCAGTACCGTGTGTTATGAAAGTGCATCAGGTATTGCTAAAATGTATAAGGTCCGGTTGAACAAGTAATCAAAGTTCCTTCAATAAAGTACTAATATGTTCATACATACATACACATTATATATATATATATACTTGCATATATATATATATATATATATATATATATATATATATATATATATATATATATATATATATATATATATATATATATATATATATATATATATATATATAATCTGTGTAAGTGCATGTGTGGTCGAAACAGCTCAAAAGCCTGCACTGAGTCTCATTTTTCACTGCTTTAACTAGAAAGCCAGCGAAAATTCACTTTCTTATGAAACAAGCTTTGCGTTAGATAGTAGCTGATTGCACTGTCTTATTGAACATTGGTGTATTCGTATCAGAATTATTTCTTTTTTAATGCAATATGTTGATTCATTTGACGCTGACTGCAATTCCTGGTAGAATGTATCATTGTGAAAATACAAACTGTGGGTTCAAATATATGGATGATGCTGATTGTTTCCATTGTCACTTTTTTAAAAAAAAATCTAGCCTAACTTTTCCTTTATCAGTTTATCCGTTCACTTGAATAGTCGCTCCCTGGTCCTCTGTAGTGGAGGAATCGAGATCATCGTAAATGATGGATCATATCTTGCCTAGGTCCTTAACTTGTATCACTAAATTTGTCCGAAAAATGATTAGATCGTACATTATGCGGGCCTTTTGACAAAACAGACGAGACGTGAGGTGAAACTTATATGTATATTAATGAATTGTAATATAGTGTATTCCCGGCTAGTGAATTTGCATTTACGCACACTTAGATGTTAGAATTTGGCATATACTATCAATGATTTCAGCTTAATAAATGATATTATGAGAGATTAATCTGTAAACGTTCATTTAATGCCCATAAATATCTGCTGATCGACTGCTCCGTTTTCCGTGAAGTTATTCATAGCCTAAAATCCAGCCTGTGGCTTGGTCGGTCTCCATCGGTTCTGGAAACTGCAGATTGCTTGGCGTTAATACAAGTGACTCTAACACGGGACCTATAGGTGTCACAACGGTGTGGTCATTCAGCAACCCTATTGCAATTCCAACGAGAGAAAGGCTATATCCATCTTCTTCAACCAGATACACTCCTGCACCTGAGTCACCTAGATCAAAAAATGGACTTCCTATGTTTTGAACAAGATATTGTCCTTTCATTACCACGCTACTTTTTCCATTCCAGGTCATACCTTGAGGAAGATTAAGAAGTTGATGTTCGCTGATTTTTATCATTGTATCTGTCACTGCAAGATATCCTTTCTTCAGCCCTGTAGTCTTTCCACATTTGATAACAATTCTATTTTCGGCATCCAAAAATGTTATGCTCGTCTTCACTTGCCCTCCCCGAAATGATGGAGGATTACTTGACCTGAAATCTAAATTCAGAGATAGGACAGGAAAACTCGAGTTAATGGGGTGGCGCTCACCAGTTATTATGTACTTTTGAGAGAGTGATGTATGTAAGGTGAAGATGTTTGCATTTAAAACATGCACAGTGGTGAGAATGTTGGCATACCTCTAGGCTACTTTCATGTAATGTGGCTGACACTTCTTTGGATATTGTACTTTTGGAAATTGTAAATGATCTTAGCACACTGCTAACTAAAATGACTGCTCCCTTGTGCTCCAAAACTCAACCTGAATTTGTCTAAAGTACACTATCCTTGGCAGCTATTAAAATAGGAAAAATGAATTTTGCCAGACTAGACAATACCAGCTTCTGAAAGTGCAATGAATGAATTACCAAATATATAAAATGTAAAAAAGTTATCGGCTCTTTTTTTTACAATTTACCTCTGAAGTTCAGGAAGTGAAAATGACCAAGTGGAGCTAGCACTTTTTGAAAGGTGCACATCTGGAGTAAGGCCAAGCTGTATACTCTATAACCCATATTACACCCATCAATCATACACCAAAATAAAGGGAATTAAAGGTTCTTTGAACAATACCTAAGATATACAAAGTCTTTTTTTAAATAGCCAGTATAACTAGTGAGGAAACCCGGGGAAATTCTTTTTCTTTAAAATTCTAACCCTATGCTAAATACGAAACTATAGAGCGCCACCTATGTTATGGCTGTATAACATTCAAACTTTCATCTACTACACGACCGTACTAGTAAAGGTAGGTGTTATTTGTTTGTTTATTTCATTGTCGGATAATTATGAAGGAAATCTAATCAGATACAAGCTGAACCTTTGTCGCAAAATATAAAATGCACGGACACTATAAACGTTTAGCACTAACTAGAGTATCGGACTGAATGAAGATAATTTTGTTTACATACAAATAATGGCGAGGTTCTAAAACGCGCACAGAAACATATCATTTACAACGTAGCGAATGTTTTCATTAATAAGTTGCATGATATTAATATATAGTTTCGTTGAAAGTATAGCGAGTTTGTAGTATTTATTACGCATTAAAGTATGCGTTGATAGTAATCATAAATTTAGTTCAAAAACTATCTTCAATAAAAATTGGTTGTGTGTGTGTATGTATATATATCTATATATATATATATATATATATATATATATATATATATATATATATATATATATATATATATATATATATATATATATATATATATAGTGAGAGAGAGAGAGAGAGAGAGAGAGAGAGAGAGAGAGAGAGAGAGAGAGAGAGAGAGAGAGAGAGAGAGAGATTATCATGTATTAGTTTTGAGAAAGTTACCTGCATCAGCGATTTGTCGTCGGTTCAAACATATGAATTCCGTAGGTTCTACTTCCCTTCTTGACAGGTCAACTTGTATTAATGCTGCATCGATTCCTACTGCCATGTCTGGGTTAAACTGAACCTTTAATATTCTACCACACGGTTCTGGTTTGACAGGAGAATCGCCATCTCCTGGCTGAACAACATTTTGGCATATTACCGCTTGGTCTAGACCAATGACATGTGCACATGTAATGAAACCTATTTGCTCAGAGTCTAGACTAACAAAAGGACCGAGAGTTCCTGAGTAACCACTGTTTTCTCTACCTATACTGCAACCCATCCTTAGTTTGTCAATGAAATCAGTCGGCCTCTGATTTTCACCGTTCCTGGTTTTGTACATGCCGAACGAAAACAACCCCTCACGTACATCTGTGGGTAAAATCATGTCTTTGGTCTTTAGTTTCTCCGGAAAGGGATTTTCTCCAATTGGTATCACGCCTTTCATTCTACAGTAAAATACAATAGATGCTTTGTTGACTAAACCATTGTGCTTGGAAGATATAATGGAACTAACACTGATAGCTTCTAGGTTCGAATGTTCTTTAAATAATGTCTCACCATGTACGTTTATCAATTCTTTGGCTTCCCCCATAGTTTTCTCTGTGAGCAAGGTATGACAATATTTCTCGTTTAAACATACTTCCTGTGGTTCTCTTTCAGTTCTGTCAAACTGTCTGTACAGCACAGGCAAACCGAGAAACATGGCAGGTGGTCTTTTGAGGTGACCTCTGTAGAAGCAAACAAGTGATACTTCTCCTTGCTTTCGATTTTTGTAATTCACGCCTCCCCACACACTGCATTGCCGTTTGTTGATTTCTTTTTTCAATTTTTCTCCAGCAATATTCAATATTCGTATTTTTGATGACATGTCATTAATATCCAGGATGTATCTGATTGCGGACTCAAGGACATTAACGCTGTGTTTACCAGATTGCAAAGTAGTCAATAATTTGTCCTGACATGACTCGAATAACTTGTTGAAGATGTTTTTTCTCATTTCTGAAGTTGATTGACCTGTAAGTGTATGATCAAAAATGATAAAGATCTCCATTTTTGACGCAGGATATTGGAAGAAAACATTAAATACGATCTTAATTTACAAATTACCTACTCTTTCCAACTCTTTTTAAATTTAAGAACAGTTTTTACTTCAAACTTATGATTTATGTTCTGTTACATGACAACAGATCAACCATGAATCTACAACCAATTCAGATAAACACATTTACAGATCTACTTTGTCTTTATATACGTTTATCAAATATTACAAACCGGACAAACGATATAAAGAGCTGCAAAGAACTAGACATAATACGATCACAAGAAATTTTTTCTAATTTATGTTCTATCTCACTAGGAGTGCGTGAATGCGAATGTTACGTTTAAATATTATCACTGTATAAAATTTAATACGTTAATAAAAGAAACAATTTGGCAATATAGATATAAATGACCATAAATTGCATATCCAATATAGTAGGATATAGAATCTACTATAACACAAAAATATATTGATTTTATTTGTTTGGACCACGAAAATGTAAGGAGATGTGATTTAACTATGGTCATCTAAAAAGTGGCAGATTAAGTACAGATTGTGTCTACCTGAATTAATGAAAAACGGGATGCGAATTCAGTTACATAGACATTATACAAGAATTAATTTAAGAGTAAACATGCGTAATAACTCCTCGAATTGCGCGGAATACTAGATCAACCGTGTTCCTTATATGTGAAGTTATTTTAGACACAAATAAACGCCCAAAAGACTTTATATCGGATTCGCATAATAATATCATAGTCATGCAGTGTCAAATTGATAACCATTACTTTTTTTAAAAAACATTTATAGTCCATAATATATTGATTCAGATAATAATGTTTTGTTTAATTTTTTTCAGCAGTGTATTCCTATAAAATATTTGAAAAGAGATAAGAAATTGTATCATTGTTTAATATATGGTATGTCCAAAACATTTGGTTTTCACATATTGCCGTTCAGTGTAATATAAACTGGGCAGACTTTTATATACTGGATACAAAAATATAATCCAGAAGAAAATGCGGAGTTATCGATATGCATTTTGGTAGACACTATACAACGCGCCACAACATATTTATTACATTTTAAACCATGTAATTTTACTCACCTAAGTATGATATATATATATATATATATATATATATATATATATATATATATATATATATATATAGTTATATATATATATATATATATATATATATATATATATATATATATACACAATTCCTTAACTGATATTAATGAACTAATAAAAGGACCCTCTTTAGATTTTCTGCTTTAACTCCATTTGAATGCAAATAAACGTTCTGTAACTTTTGAGGATTTCGTACAAATGTTTTAAGTTTTTCTTAAGGGAACTTGATCAATTATAATTGCAAGTATATATACGATTGTAGTTAAATCAACAAAGATTTACAACAATAAAATAAATAAGAACATTTCATGTGACCTTTGTGAATAAAACAGATCGTTGTACCTTTTTCTACGATGTTAAATGGTAACATTCCGCCTTTTAGAAATATGCTTGCTTTCTGTATAATAGTTTCAACCGAAACGTCATCGGACAGCACTGCAAGTAATGTGGCAACTGGATCAACATTCTCTGGTTCGTTTCCGTCTGTAATTATTAATGTGATCTATTTTTAGCAGAAATAATATTTTCACAATCAAATAACGAATAAATCAAATCAGTTTAATCTTTGAATGTTTTAAATCGTCGAATTCGGGCCCTTTTATGGGGATGATTGTTAATTCAATTTCTAAATTCAGGGTTCTTAGTGTTTAAATGCATGCCTCATGGTATTTGAAAAAAACGGATTATTTTGAACTTAAGCTGTATTCATCTCAAAAAGAAATAGTTCACAAAGCAATGAATAGTTCTGACGTAAAATCGGGAAATTTCGTGAAACTATTCTAATTAGACAAAGTTTAAAGAAAAATACATTGGCCAAGTAAATTTGCCCCGCTTACAAAATGACCACCATATTAAAATGACAATCATAAGACCTGCTTTGCACCTGAGTCAAAGTATAATATCAGCAGATTACGCTGGTTACAATCCAACAATGAAGGTGACGTGCAAGGTGAGTGCAAAACTAAGTATGAAGTTATTATTTATAGATCAGGGTAACAATGGTTGGTAAAATTTCTATTAAACCCCTATGAATAGTGCGTAATTCACTATTGATACTCAGCAATTTTATTAGATGTGTTTCGGAGTTACCGAATAAAAACAAACTACAAACTACATCTGCTTTTGTTTCACCTTAAAAAGGGAATAAACTAGTCATCACTGACATCAACACAAATGCAATATTCTATGAGTTTTAATAACTCAAATATAATTAAAAAATTAGCAATATGTTTGTGTTCTAGAATTTAGGTGAATAAAACGTGTTTCTTGTATTCATTTTATTATTCCAGAAAAAATAATCAAATGTACATGGCAATTTCAGTTGCAAGTAGAAACGACCTTTAAAGTCAAGCCATGACGATAATATAAAAATGTGCGGTACAACTTTTCTCTTGGCAACTGAGTTTAAGTGTTATTTTGGCATGATGCTATTACTGTTTGGGGGGATGCAAATTCTTCTGCATCTTCAACTGACATTAGTAATGCGACTGAGTTTTAAAAAGATTTCGGTTGCACCTTCAAAGATATTCCAACCTGCAAAGCATACATCCCCACTTTGGTGTAAAGCGCAATCTGCAAAACAGTGTCACAACAAGTTCAAGCTTGAAAGAAAGTCCACCGGCCCTGGAACTTCAGACATATTATGTCATGCTTTTGAAATTTGTCTCTCTACCCAAAGGAAACCTAAAGCCTAAAGCTATTACACACACAGATTTCTGAAAACGGCCACTGCAGTTACTAAGTTATTTGTATAAGTTCTGCCATATGATTCAATTTAACTGTATGTTTTGTGTCCTTGATAATTACTTGATTAAGACTTTGCGACAGGAATGATAGCTTTATGGATATACTCATAAAATGCTTAGCACATAAACAAAGCACACCTAATAAATGAAGGCAACACAGCGATAATTGATGCATCAGCAGCTGTTGTTAGTATAATGTAACCCACTTAGCTGTCACTTTGAATCTTTATTGAGACCATTAAGACATTGACTACAATCCGTATCCACGTGGACTGTCTATTCTGACACGACAGAAAAAGTTGGGGGAAAATTTTATTCGCAATCATCATTGAGACTATTCAGCTTTGTGTTACTGGTACTTTTGTCCGATTTTGGCTTCCATTTTTTTCCTTGAAAGAGAATACATAATTTTGCATCATCAGCTATGCCAATAATTCTATTTATAAATGTCTGGTATCGAATATTGCCACTGGATTAGAATTTTGAAAATGCCATGGATTTTTATAATATTCAAGAAATATAAGACGCATTTCTTTTTACTTACAATGGATTATCCATACCCTGCTTTACTATTGTCATTTTAGTACAATGAACATCACTAAAAACAACAACCCATACCCAAAACACCCACCTTAACATCAATTCATTTAAAAGTGACAAAAGTAATATATTTACACAAGTTTTGGATTATTTTTTAACTGCTTCTATAACTGCAAAAGGTTTTGTCTTTTCACAATAATTTATATCCATTTCTCTTCAGTTATTACAATGAGAAGATGCCTTAGACAGGTTAATATTGCTGAAGGATGATGTATCCTACATTAGTCACATTTCACTAGCGTATTTATTAGTCTTGTGTTATCCTGTTTAGTGGAAGAACACACTTCTGAAGCAGTATGAACTGCACAATTTTACATGAAGAACTCAGCTGCCACACTTGTATGATTTGGTTCCGTAGCTACCACATCCATCTTATAAATAGGTAAAAAGCACGTGTGGCTTATATAACCAAAAGTAGCAAATATTTAACATGTTCCTTATAACATTTCTTATTACAAAGAAAAAATACTATATGCACTCAAGTATTCCAAGTCAAAAGTAAGAACTTAAATGGATACAGAAATAAAATTGCGTGTTTTGCACGGCCATTTCTCACAATTATCTGTCCTATAATGTCTGATAGCACAAATACATTATTCTGATTATTTTGATTGGATGTCATCAAAAAGCGATATATTACTATATAGATTGGCTTAAAGCAGATATTGGTGGGGTATGAAAAATTTACTTGACGAGTTTTCTTTTCTTTTCGACAAGTTGGTTTAGATTAGACGGTCATTATGTTGTGTCTAGTATTTCTCAGGTCAGTTTTAAGTTAAGGTGATCACACTAAAATGCTTATGTGTATATATATATATATATATATATATATATATATATATATATATATATATATATAAGAATTCTTGATAATAGTAGGCAGAATTAATATTTAATACAAATAATACTATGATACAGGTTAGAGGAGTTTTAAATCGTACTCTACGGAGATTCGAACCCAGGTCCATCGCCTTGCCTGCACGCACCAGCCCATATTCCTTCACGACTAAGCACGCATCACCAATAAATGATGCGGCTGAATCGGTGCTATATGCACTCGTGCGTAGCAGACACACTCGCATGCCGACCTGGTAATTAATTCTCATCTATCTACACAGTCATTCTGGATTCCTATGAAAGAAATCAAGGTATATAGGATTAATTATATAGAATTATAAATATACACCAGACAGAAAAATTCTCTAACCTGTATGATAATATTATTTGTATTAAATATTAATTCTGCCTACTATTGTCAAGCATTCTTCTATAGAATCCAGGGATAGCACTTTCCGTTCTGTCTGGTGTATATTTATAATTCTATATAATTAATCCTATATACCTTGATTTCTTTCATAGGAATCCAGAATGACTGTGTAGATAGATGAGAATTAATTACCAGGTCGGCATGCGAGTGTGTCTGCTACGCACGAGTGCATGTAACACCGATTCAGCCGCATCATTTATTGATGATGTGTGCTTAGTCGTGAAGGAATATGGGCTGGTGCGTCCAGGCAAGGCGATGGGTGCTGCTTACCCGCGGACCTGGGCTCGAATCTCTGTAGAGTATGAATTAAAAATTCTCTAACCTGTATGATAGTTTTATTTGTATTATATATATATATATATATATATATATATATATATATATATATATATATATATATATATATATATATATATATATATATATATATATATATATATATATATATATATATATATATATATATATATAAGCATATTCAGTCAAGAAATCGATATAATATTTGATTTAGGACCCCTCATATCGCAATCTTGCCACAGTTAACACATTAGAACCTGTTAAAAAGAAGCTTCATCATAGCCGTTATTTTCTGTGTTGCATATAGAATTGCATACAGCAGCAGTAGCCTATATGCGCAAAAACATACAAAACTCATAACGCCCAAATCTGAATTGGGCAGACCTTTCGATCATTTCTTGGAATGGGCAGAATAATTGAACATTTCATGACATGGTCATGTTTGTTTTTATGTTTGCCTATTATGTCAATTGTTTTTAATTTACACATATTAAAACCTTTGTTCACTAATTAGACAGATAAGTAAAATGACCGAATTGCTCTATATGTTAACAAATTGATAAAACAAAAAGGCAGACCAAAAACCGTTTCGCATCTTGATTCAAACTTTTGATAGTTACACATGCTAAAGGATTCCCCTTTGTATCATTAAGGATAATACTGTTCTAAGTTTGCTTTATCTAACCTGTGTTGAAAATACAGAATAGTTCTCCCTAATTGTATGGGATTTTATTACATTTTCTTGCTCTTTGTGCAAATTGCAGTGAGTTAATGAGCAGATAGACTGGATAAAATTCACTTCTATGCATATCTAATTGGCGTGATTTAAAACTGAACATGAGAATTATGTTGTTTTTTTTTTATGATGGAATAGATTAATTTCACTGTACATAGCCCCGCATGTGCTAACTAAATAGAGCTATATACAGCTGTAGCTAATTATGAATTTGAAGAGAAAGTCGCTTGATGCCGGATCTTTGGAACTGGCACGAGTTGTAAAAGTGCTTGAAATACCTTGATGTTCTTTTAACATTCTCATAAAATCATATATATTGAAGGGTGCATACGGTCTTGATTTTCATATAATATTGTGCACAAAAGATATATTTTATATACGAAGCTCGTCCACTTAATAAAATAGGAAACGTTCAGTTTGCACACTTTACCTTCACCATTTTCTAGCTTCATTAAGTGTGTCAGTTGTTTTTTACGAGTGAAATGTAAGAATACAATACAATAGTCAAAAAAGCCACGACAAGACTGTTAAATAAAAAAGTTAGAAAACCAAACTGAGATGAGGAATGGGACCAATTAAAGTTGCAAATATATTTTTACAATCAACATCTGCAGAGTAATATAAATGAAGGTGCCAAAAAGGTACATAGTACATGTATAGATTCCCATACAATGTAAGATCCATTTGTAGCAATGTAATGCTTTTATACACATTCTAATGCTAAGACCACTCTGTGTATCATATTCGAAAAGTTAGTAATAAGAGTGATTAAATTTTTAAAATACTTCTGGACCTTTGCCCTTAAAGATCATTTATTGCAAACT
>JAECUM010022007.1:0-14014 GCA_016617855.1 Megalonaias nervosa | reverse complement strand
GCACACGATAGGCTATACATGGCGGCCAGTATTAATGGTGGAGGAAGAAACCGGGAAATCCCCGGAAAGAACCACCGACCCACGAGAAGCTACTGGCAAGCTTTCTCACATACCCACATTCGCCGAATCCTAGACTCGAACCTACGCAGACAGAGGTGAGATGGCAGTGATCCGTAACGAAGAGCGCTTTAGACCACTCGGCCACTCGGGGCCCCAGTACGTACTGAGTTTAAAGTTCTGTAATATTAACTTAAAAAACAAACCGTCATTTAAATCTTCAAGCACAATCTGTTTTGCGGAAAATGTATTTATTTTGAGCTAAAATAAGCAATATGATATTGTATTTTGAGCGCAATAGATCATGGCATTGGATAGTATTGAGAAATTGGATTGTTGTTATCTTGTTGTATGAAGACTATTCAAGATGCAAGTATAGTTGCGTTTAACACTGGACCTTGCGTACAAGGCACGTGGCAAACATCACGATGCCAACCAATGGGAATTGCCATATCGTGTTTCTTCCAGTGAACCCGGTTCCATGGTTGACAGTCATATTAAAAGCATATCTGTAACCTGATGGCTATCAAACTTTCCATACTGAAAGTACAGTTATGATTGGTTCTGATAATAGCAAATATAATTGCAAAACATTCCTGAAATGCATGCTATAAAATGACTTATTTGCTTGTTTACATTTTACTTTTGCTCGTCACATCTTTCATGGCATGTACTTCTGAAAGTATTAATCCGCCAAAGTTCGTATCGTCGGGTATCATCAGTCTTTCTTATTTAATACCGAATTAAAGAGAACGAATAATAAATGCCATTAGCTACTTATTCTAAATAAACCTCTTATGTATGCATAAATGTGATGTATACTGAAATTGATTGCAAGCATGAAAACGATTCGAATTGTAATGGTGGGCGTGTTAATAAGCGCACTGTACCTCAAACAAACGTATCATACTATCACACAAGCACAGAAGATAGGAATGTTTATAGTCTGCAAACCGTAATTTGTTTTTTTTTTTTTTTAATCTTGACCTACCACTCATCTAGAAAGGTGTAAATGAGAAAAAAATATTAATAAAATGAATATTAATAAGATATAAAATATTAATATAATGATTAACCGAAATAATTTTATATTCCTGCTCTCCTATATTTAAGTTATTTTGACAACACAACCGATACAACTTGTACAGTGTTTATAGACGCACTAAACCTACATACCAGGATAATATCATGAACAAAAGACAATGGTAAGAGGTTTGAAGGTTTAGTTGTACAGATAGACTTCGGTATACATAAACATACACGAACATAAACTATCGTCAGTAAGTTTGAGAAGTACCAATTTTTATATAGTTTAGGTGGCCCTGAAACGGATCGTTGGAGTTGATAACCAAAGAAGAGGGTTACCACATACCAAACCTTTCAAACCCAGTGGTGTCACCATTAAGGAAGAAGAGTGGTGGCAGAAACCAAACGGTTCCTTTTCAGGGCCACCCAGATCTCCAGAAAAGGGAGATATTACTCAAAATCATTACTGATTTTTTTCTATGTGTGTGTATGTTTATGCCTGTGTTTACAGCTTAAACTTAAAACCCCTTACCCTTCTCATTTGTGTATGATAACACGTTTGTACATGGTATAGTGTGCCTATAAACACTCCTACCCTTGACTGATTGTGTGATTGTATACTATATTTGTGTGAGGGAATTGTGGATCTATAAACACTT
This sequence comes from Megalonaias nervosa, assembly GCA_016617855.1. NCBI lineage: Eukaryota > Metazoa > Mollusca > Bivalvia > Unionida > Unionidae > Megalonaias > Megalonaias nervosa. Next base: position 12,272 of record JAECUM010022007.1, on the reverse strand, counting down.
CAACCCTGTTCATTGGATCGTGTGTGTGTGTGTGTGTGTGTGTGTGTGTGTGTGTGTGTAGTTAAAAAGCGGTGCTAGTAAGTAGGGGTGCGTTTTGGAAATAAACAAAATTACTAACATTACATTTCTCTTATATACCCATATCACATTTCTCATATATACTTATACCTTTTCAACACGGAAACAGCCTGTAACTAAACATTTTAACACAGGATTTCGCGTACGTAGACAGAGTGCCTCCGCACATATAAAATCCTACAGACGATTTTAAGGCTGGAGTTCTCGTTCGCACAATGAATGCCCCTCATCTTTAAACTTACTTCACAATGTCAATTTCGCAACGTACCCAGTGTGTCGCATATTACTACTAACAAATCTCCGACGCTAATGTCGTATTTAGTGTTTCTGATTACCAGACTGGTTTCCTGATTGAACATATGCCACACTACTTGGCAATCAGAAACACCAAAATACACACGTTGTCTTTATGGAACACTGAACTAATTTTAATATGAGGTTTAGCACCATTTTTCAGCACATGATAGGCCAGTACATTTTGTGCAGGAAGAACCCAGGGAACATCCTGAGAATAACTTACGACCCACGAGAAGCTACTGGCAAGATTTCTCTCATACCCACGTTTGTCGAGGGAAGAATCGAACATATATGGACAAGAGGTGAGATGTGGATGATCTGTAAAGGCGAGCGCCTTCAACAACTCGGCCACCTGAGGTCCCGAATCAATTCAGAAGACACAAAAGGAAAGTTAAGCGTAGGCACTCCTCGGTGTCCCGAAGATATCGGCGATTTTTGTCACTGTCTTCGTAAGCATTTAGCCTTCCTCTCATTATCTTGACTAGTTATACTCACTGCAACTTAGTTATGAAAACAGTGGCACATAGCATGTCTTAAGTTTTCATGGGACAAAATACTATACGAATAATTAAAACATGTTTTAGTACAAACTACAAACACACACCGAGATGACTACGAAAATGGTCGGCATTAATTGTGTACCATTGATGTGTCTGCTTGTAAGAGATATCCATCATCGCATCACTCTCAATGGAAAAGTTGATACGGCTTACTAATCTAAGGTAACAGCAGACATCCTATAATCTGTTACCTGAACCTATATTAATTAAATAACATTCCATTTTAACACATACTGATCCCGTCACGTTAACATGAATTAAATTCAAAATAGCTGCCTCTAGCGAAGTTCTCACAGAAAAGGCCAATGATCCGCCAGCTGATAAAAGGCGCTTCAGTAGTAGTGGCAGCAGCCACTGTATGCAGAAATGCTATTGATACAACTCAATACAAGAAAACGCCAGATTACTCAAAAATTTGCGTGCAAACCACAATTTGATTTTTTAAACGTTGACCCATCACTCATCTGCAAAGTCTTAGTTGGACAAATATTAATACAGTGTTTACTTGAAATCTGTTTTATTCTAACTGTATTATATTTATGTTTTTGTTTTTTTTTTTTGAAATAATGCAACCGAGAAACATCTGTACAGTAAATGTTATCACATAAAGTGTTTTATACCTTATAATTTTCTTTAATATCCAAAGTGACCATCATATCTCAATGGTTGCTTTCAGTTTGCCATTTATATGAGGAAAAATGGTGAATAAACGCAGTTTGTATGAAATTCTGTCAAGTAAGAGTCTTTAACACATTGACTTTGGCTAAATATATTTGAAAGGTAATGTCAGAGGACGATATTACCGTAATTACCCAATTGTCTATTTTGAAAGGTAATGTCAGAGAATGATATACCCCCCCCCCCGTACTTTTGAATACCCAATGGTATATTTGAAAGGCAATATCCGATGATGATAATCACGTAATTTTGAAATGTATTGACAACCCTTAATTAGAGACATGACTTGTATTTAGTATATCAAGGTCGAGAGATGCATACAATAAAGTATAAATTGTTACGTACTTGCATGTCATCGCAGATCAATGATTTAACAAAAAATGACCCAAACCATCAATTTAAAAAATGGTAACTTCTACGATTAAACGCAGAATTTAAACGCTATGTATGTCCACGTTAAAGTATCTTATACAACAACTATTCTAAACAAGTGATTTCAACATGCGAGTGAACGTTAATTGTAACAGGACCTTTGTGCTGCAGGTAACAACTTAACCATTAGTCTGGAATATAGTTGGTCTAACTGGCACCTGTTTTCGCGAAACATAGCCGTCATATTACTGGACACAAACTATCAGATCAAAAGTTTACAAAAGAAGATAAACACTCAAAAGGATATGTAAATTAAGAGATGGGGACTTGATTATAATACTGATGGAACTAATGCATTTAGAGTTCTGTACAAACGTGTTTCTTTTTTCCTGTCTTTTCGTTCAATCTGCAGACATGTATATGGTACTGGACGAACATTACAACACTTTCACCGATATGATATACACGCCAGGTAAAGAAATTTAGCAATTCGTCATCAGCTCAGTGTGGTAAGGCACATTTTCCAAAACTCATTAAACGTAAATGAATGTACCTTGTAATATTCTGCAACTGCAATATGGTAGTGCAGTGAGGATCTCAGTAATTTCAAACCAATGACACTACCAGGTTCCACGAACCATAAGTGCCATGCCTAGAGATGAAATAAAATGGTAGAATTATATAATTTGCGTCCATAGTCCCATCACTAATCCACGTTTCAACTATACAGTTGTTTTTAATGTTAGCAGCGACATATCAAATTTCTTGAACAAATAAAAAACCCTGTTGTATAATAAGATGAAATGAAACAATGTTCAAACTTTAATATTAAACACTCAATATAGTTTTTGAGTTTGGTTGCAACTGCATGCATTTCACACTTAGTAGTATTACGATGCAATGGTCTTGAACTAAGTAATAGAAAAGAGCGAAAACCATCAAATTCTGTAAAATTCAACAAATAATTTATTTCCCTAGAATACAAAGTAAAAATTTAAAACAAGCTTACAGTATTGAGAATTAAATCCTAAATAATCCAAAACGTTTATCACCAGTCCTCGAGAACAATGTTCTAATTAAATTCCAGTGGTGTTCAAAATACGACCCAACGCTGACGGTGTTGATGTGCCTGTAGTCTCGAATGTACTAATGTTACAATGGCCTGATGGGTGATGATCTGCCAATAGTCTTTTGTTGAATCACAGTAATATAATTCAAGATATCATCGTTTGAATTCACTATCATTCGCAGTTATTGTCTCTGTCCAAGAATACTATTGATGGGCACTTTGTATTTCAAGTGAATAAATAATTTAAATAAATAAATTCTAGCCTAAATGAAATAATGAACACAACAATAAGACTGATTCTGCTTCAAGATCTTACAGCACGAGTAATGTTTTTCCTTCCAGTAAACAATATTAAATAAAAATACTAAGACACAAATGAATTACCCAGACTAGGGCCAAAAGTTAATTTCTAGAACAATCTAAGTTATAATTAGAAGGTCTGTTACTAAAATTTATACTAAAAATCATGATAAAGATAATGTCCTTGACACAAACTAAAATAATAATCGTAATATTTAACCTACACTCACAGAGAAATATAAACTAAGTACAAAATTATTGTTTACAAAAATTTAAAAAAAAAAATGTTTCTGGTTAGGTAGACAATGAACTTGATTTTGGACAAGGTCAAGTAGACATTTCAGTTATAACTTATAACCATGGAGAAAAACTAACAAATACAAATTAAATATACATAACCGTAGATAAACCTAGCTTGATTAGAAGTGCACATTTTTCACATTTAGCTGATAAGCCTTTGTAAACAATAGTCTTGTTTTTATTTGTATACATTTCACACTTAGTAGAAATCAAAATGATTAATTTCTGTTTTCTACCAATTTTGTACAGTTGTGAATGAGAATGGAATATTGATAGTCATTCGGAGGAACAAAATACCTATTTTGTAAGAACCCATACATTATGATAATTAAGCAATTTGAGACCAGATTAAATAGGGGCCCCGAGTGACCGAGTGGTCTAAAGCACTCACTGTTATGGATCACTGCCGTCTCAACTCCCTCTGCGTGGGTTCGAATATCGGGCTGTGGCTACGTGAGAAAGCTTGCCAGTGGCATCACGAGGGTCGGTGGTTCTTCCTCGGGTTTTCCCAGGTTCTTCCTGCACCAGTTATACTGGCCGCCATGTATAGCCTATCTGTAAACCTCATAGCAACAATAACATCATCAAATTAAATAAGGTCAGACTTCGTTAACTGCATGCACACAAATTCTCATCTTTATATCAATGCGAAGACTTTGGTGGTGTAATGACTAACTAAATAAATTAACGGGACTGGTAAAAATATGAAATTCCAAATTTTCTGGAACTATGATGATTTCAGATCACTCCGGTGGCCTAAATGGTTAGAGCTTCCGCCTCGGATGCGGGAGGTCGCGGGTTCGAACATCGGCCGAGTCATACCAAATACTTATAAAAATGGTGCAGTCAGCTTCCTCATTTAGCGCTCAACATTACGAGGTTAGTATTAGGACTGGTCGGCCTGGTGTCAGGATAATATGACTGGGAGGGACATGATGCTACATGTCTGCAGCATGATGCCCCAGTGCTACATATCACGATAAACTGCCACGCTGCAGACATCGCAGCGATATAACTGAAAATTGATAAAGCTACGTTAAAAATCCGCATCACGCACACTCACTCACGGACATGATTTTAAACTTTGCATAAAATTCAGTTTTCTTTCATATTTACCACAAATAATCATCTTCTGACCCTTGTTAAGCAGCAGAACCATTAGGGAATTTTAAAATCTCCCTTATTGAGACAAGTGTTTGCTTAATAGAAGTTCATTTTATTTCAAGTCTACGGGCACATTGGGAGTTTGACTAATTTAGGAATTTGTATCTCTGGGACTGTTATTACTGTATATCCAATTTATTTATATGATATAACGAAGAAAAAAGTTCAAATGGATTGAAGCCACCATGGGTTAATTTGAGAACATTCATTTGTTTTCCTGAGGCATACATCGTTCAGTTACATACGTAAGTGTTCGTGTCATTGCATCATATGACTATGCAGTCATAGGATGGGATTTAAGTGTTAGCCTTTCACGTTCAAAATTCGTTAATAACACTAAAATCTCCCCTCACCTACTAACACGGGTGTATTATGATGTAACTTATTGTGTACTCATTACAGCAGTACTAATGTACTGAATTGTATTTACTCTTGTACTGTGGTACAAAACAGCTTCTAATTCTAAACTGTATTCAGTAAATTAAACTATCGATCTGGTCAATGCGGATCAGTCTCTAACTCGTACTAAATTCAGTAGTTTACACACATTAAATGACCGCACCACTCTTCCCCAGCCTATCATTTGCAACATCTCTTAAAATAAAGTTAAGATTTATTAAACTTAAATTCGTGTTAAACACAGAACAATGGGTTGGTGTTGTTTATTGTTAATAGCTGACTTAATCGTTATGGAAACGTCATGCCGATTCAGATGGTGCAGATTTTAATTGTAGTTACCACATTAGCTTTACAGAGAAATTGTGTGGGATATCGAAATAAAATATTCATTCAGGGATCCGCGTTACCTCAGTTGGTAACCCGTCAGACACACAATCCAACAGCGTAGATTGAATATATGCCCAGGTCAGTCCTAGTCGGATCGCTACAGTGACCTGGGTGGTGAGAGCGTCCGCCTAGGATTCGGGAAGTTGCGGGTTCAAGCCCAGGCCGAGTCATACCAAAGACTTCTAAAAATGGTACTAGCACTGGAAGATTGTTAATCGTCATCATCAAACAATCACTTAACCTAAGAGTTTGTTGGGGCATCACAGTTGACTTTACAACCAATTCTCTCCATCTTTCCCTGCTCTCTACTGCCCTTTGGGAATCTCCAAATCCCATGCCTGTCAACTCCTAAATGTTGTCTTCCCACCTCTTTCTCTGTCTTCCTCTTCTTCTGCAATCTCACACTGTTCCTTGCAAGATTGTTTTTGCCAGTCCAGATGATCTTGAGTCATGACCGTACCACTTCCGTTTGCGCTTTTTTACAATGGTCAAGAGGTCTTCATAGGATCCAATGGCTCGTTGGATCCTATTGTGGATTTCTTCATTGGTTACATGGTCAATCTATGAGATGCCCATGATCTTGCGGTAGCATCTCATTTCGAAGGTTTGAATCCTTCTTTGTAGATCTGATGTGAGTGTCCATATTTCACAAGCATACAGAAAGATGGATATGACAATCGAGCGCATCAGCCTTATTTTGGAACCAAAAGCAATGTTGGTATCTTTCCATATTGGTCTCAACCTTGTTATTGCTGCTGTTGTCTGGGCAATCCTGCAAAGTAGTTCTGGTTTGGAGCCCTCATCTATGATAATTGATCCCGAGTACTTGAAGCTTGTGACTCTTTCCAGTTTCTGTCCATTGATCTTTGTTTCTGCACTGATGCCATTGGTGTTGTTTGTCATCAGTGTGGTTTTCTTTCTGCGCTAATCTCCATATCGTATGCTGTGGAGGTTGTGTCGAAACGCTCAACCAAGTCAGCTAGTTATTTTTCGTCTCCTGCTAAACCATCAATATCATCTGCGAAAGACTTCTAAAAATGATACTAGCACTGGAAGATTGTTAACGCTACGTTAAAATTCTAAATCACACACACACACACACACACACACACACACACACACACACACACACACACACACACACACACACACACACACACACAACACATGCGCGCGCGGACGCACACACACACTGAGTCCTGGTCTCTTGCCTCAATGTGTTGGGCACGTAATCCAACGGCGCAGATTCAGTATATGTCAAGGTCAGTCTAGGTCGCTTGTCTCTAAGTGTCATTTGGAATGACACTAAGCTCCAATTTGTGTGGCATGATATAGACAATATTATACTAAATAAGTTGTTCAACCAAATGGCCAATTGACAGCATTGAGAGATATACATATGTAATAATGTAATAATACCTATCTGTTTGTGGTTGGTTTTAGTTGTTGGGCATTTTCTGAAACTCAGAAAACTATTGGATAATGAAGTTAACTACCCGGATGAATCTTGATGAAAACTCAGAAAGCTATTGGATAATGAAGTGAACTATCCGGATGGATCTTGATTTGTTTCATAATATAATACTTAGAATATGTCACTGAATCTCGACTTTAATTCTTTATAGACAGTTCGTTTTTCTGTTGATAACTCTGGTTGGGGTCTTATATTTTCATTTGACCGGACAATCTTACTGTTATGTTGTAGATTAATGTAATTAAATTGGTTTGCTTCGTCTACAGTTGCGTGTGTCACTACGCAAAGTCCCTTTTATACTTCCGCATTTTACTACAATCTTGATGAAATCCAGTACACGAGAAATGCATTTAAATCCACCAAGTCAACCTTACTTTTGATAAAGTACCAACTTGCACACAACATATACAAACATCTTGCAATTTCTCTAAACTGTTACATTTAAATGAAATAACTGGAATTTCCGTGCAAGTGGCCTTTCTAAAGCAGGCTGAATCACATAGATTGCATTGTGAACATACACAAAAGCCAAACGTTTGAACACAATCATAATTTTATTTACTTAATACAAGACAGATTCTTTACTGAAAGCAAATCTACCTGAAATATCAGATAAAATGTTAATTTTGTTATTGTAGGGTTTAACGCCATTTTCAGCACAAGATAGGCTATACATGGCGGCCAGTATAACTGGTGGAGGAAGAACCCTGGAAAACCCGAGGAAGAACCACCGACACACGAGAAGCTACTGGCAGGTTTTCTCACGTGCCCACGTTAGCCGAGCCTGAGACTCGAACACATGCAGACAGAGGTGAGATGGCAGTGATCCGGAACGGTGAGCGCTTTGTGTATGTGACTGTTATAAGATGTAGCAACATCCGATTGAATCTATTTATGTAATAACACCTTGAGGAGATTAAACGTTTCACCTATTGAACGAATTTGCTTTTTCTGTATCTATAGAAACACTGAAGCAAAACATTTGAAGATCGTTTGTATTTTCTTTAGTGTGGTAGTGTCAAGAGTATAATTTATATCATACCATAACTGATAAATGTAGTCCAAACACGATGCCATAGGTGATAAATGTACTGTCCAAACACGATTCCATTGGTAGTAAATGTACAGTCCAACACGATGCCATAGGTGATAAATATACAGTCCCAACACGATCCTACTGGTAGTAAATGTACAGTCCAACACGATGCCATAGGTGATAAATGTACAGTCCCAACACGATCCTATTTATAGTAAATGTACAGTCCAACACGATGCCATAGGTGATAAATGTACAGTCCCAACACGATCCTATTTATAGTAAATGTACAGTCCAACACGATGCCATAGGTGATAAATGTACAGTCCCAACACGATCCTATTTATAGTAAATGTACAGTCCAACACGATGCCATAGGTGATAAATGTACAGTCCCAACACGATCCTATTTATAGTAAATGTACAGTCCAACACGATGCCATAGGTGATAAATGTACAGTCCCAACACGATCCTATTTATAGTAAATGTACAGTCCAACACGATGCCATAGGTGATAAATGTACAGTCCCAACACGATCCTATTTATAGTAAATGTACAGTCCAACACGATGCCATAGGTGATAAATGTAGTGTCCAAATACAAAGAGCCCATTGCCATACGTAGAACAATGTCGATGCTAAGATATGTTTGATCGCAGCCATAAGGATAACAAAAAGACATTATAGTAACAATTATACAATCAAGTTATATTTTCATCTATATGAATTTACAGATAAATACAAAGCTTTGGAAGTATGTGTCGAATTAATATTAATGGTTTCCGTAGAGGCTACAACATGATGCAATCACAGCTGAATGGATTATTAAGCGTAGTGATACCTACTAAGGTGTTGAACCATCAAGTTAAACTCGGGTCTAGTGCACAGCAAAACAGGTAGGTTATTAAGTTTCGAGCCAATTGGGGTAAATGGCTTTGCCCAAGAAAACACCACTGTAATCGATCAAGGCTGATCCGATGGTAGCTTTCTATACCGCACCTGTCTGGTCACGAGTCTGGCATAATATCCGCTGAGCCAACAGCAGCTCCTCTAACGTCGTGTTAAACTTCATTCACTGTAACCTACTTTTATGTTTTAGCTTTTATGGATGTAATTTTTCATTAGTCACATTGATGTTGCTCTCTTTTTTCTCACAATATCATTAGCTAATGGTGTGTATAGTTCTAAGTATCAGTTGTGCGGATCCATGGAGCTATTTTGGGGGAGAGAATATCTAGGTTCCATATGGGGTACCTATGGCTAGGAACTTCACCGTGAAATGAAAAAGCTTCACGTATGGAATGGATGCACAGTCTACAGACATTCCCCCCCCCCCATTAGGATTCCAATGAATCTGACACTATATTTAATTTTCCTGACTAGCACATGCACTGCAGTAATACAATAGCAACAGCAACCTGATATTACATTTAAGTGTCCATGATCATTAAGTCAATTGATGGCTTGTGCGTGCTCTTTTCTTTTCATGACAAATCTAAGAAACCAGAAAACCAGATTAAAACTTTACGTGATCAATTAATTTATACCAGCACATAAGAAATTTTAGGGAAAAACCCCGATATTTGGACTTTATAAATTGCTTTCGTATCTTGAACTTATAGAAACAGAAAGTTAGCTATGCATGCATGTATGTATGAATTAATAGGGTTAATCATATTGCTTGTTCAATGTTGATTTTCTGTTGTAGGTGGGTACAGGATGGCCATGCATGCAATGACTATTTTGTTTCTATGACTTCCATTCATACTTGCTAACCAGTGAAGAATGATACTTGTTTTAAATAGAAAGGATCAATACAGTCATAGAAAGGATCAATACAGTCATAGAAAGGATCAATATAGTCATAGAAAGGATCAATACAGTCATAGAAAGGATCAATACAGTCATAGAAAGGATCAATACAGTCTAAATAGAAAATAACATGTATACTAGTTTAAATCTTTTGACATTTGGGTCAGGCAGTTTACTGCCTTACATAATTAAACTAGTCTTGGTGCATGTTTCCATATAATCAATGCACTGGATTACGTCCAGAAATGAGGGAGATATATAATTAACGTAATTAAAGTTATAGTTAACGTAATTAAAGTAAAAATACCTTGAATAAAATGGCGACTCGTGTTTATGACGGAGTAACAAGCTCTTTTAGCCGTGTTTGAATTAGTTGACCTACCTCAAAACTGAGTGAGAGCCAATAAACATCTACAACAATCATCCAAATACAGGTAATGTTTTCAAACTGTGGAATGTGTGTCTCGTTTTCGAACCTCTGTATCACCAATTGTAATCAGTTAATCAATATTGCATTCAGTCCGCAGCACAGTTGTTTCACAAAAATCTAAGCACGCTGGATTGGATGATCTGGGTGGATTTGTTTATCAGTAATGTATGCAGAGTAATTGGAAATCCGGATTTTATGAAATGTGATTACAAAGTTTGATACAGGACAAAGGTCCGTCGAAGCACATGAATCACGTAAACGGGATGGTCTCGTTATTTAAGGCCAGAAGTATAAAAAAAAAACCATGATTCGGCGATCTCCTACAGTACCCACATTTGTTTAATTGCAATAATCAGAGCGGATCGGTAGGGCTAGGCGGGGGATAGGGGGAACAGCCGGAGGCCCACGCCCCCTTTTAAAAATGAGCGAAAACAATAGGAACGTTTCCTTGTGCAAGTTTCCTTAACAGTTATATGTTTAAATTTATGCCCTGGAAACAGTGTTGGATTAAGGCCTTCCATGGCCCTAAACACTGAAAATATTATGGTGCCCACCTCCTTCCTACAAAATGTGAAACTAAAAACAAAAAAACATTAAAAGCTAAAAAGGTTGGAAAATACCAGTGTTGCCAACATTCCAAATCAAAATACTCGTACAAGCAGATCGAAATGGTCATATATAATTCATTCTATTTCATCACCAACAATTAATTTGAGTTTTCTGGTGCCCTTGTTGGGCTGGTGCCATAAGCACGTGCTTATTGTGATTAGTGAGTAATCCAGCATTGCTTGGAAATGCTTACTATGCAAGAGCTTCTGGGTGTTTCACTGGATCCCCGTTGGGTGTTCCCTCATAAAGATTCCTCGCTTATTTGTAACGTTACAGTAATGTACTTAAACACTGCAATTTCTGTATGAAATCTTTGTTCCTGGTCCTTAACTTAAAGTAGGCGAAACTGGAATCGGTTTCACGAATAGTCACACGTCATGCAGAAAATAATATCGAGTCTGTGTTATAAAGCAGCTTTCATAATGCTATATTTATGGATTTTGTTGCTGCTACCTGATTCGCATGCTCCATTAATAACTGTTGCGCATGCTTAGCTTCTATGCTCTTGATCATTTAGAGTGGCACGTCTAAAATATCAAAAGCACGCCTACGTTACACGTCTGTTAATGTGTGTCGACGGATCAAACCAAAATGTACCTAAAAGCGTGGAGATAAGTTCAAGGGCATACTTCCTAAGTTGAGAAATACGTATAGGACGTAAAGAAGTGTCAGCAGGAAATAAATCATATAGAGTTCAACTATATTTAAAAACAGTTAGTTTCGTGATGTGGCAAAGAACTACATCGCCATTTGTTCATGTAGCTTACTGGCTTTGGGACAACTGGGTTATGATCATATATAATATACAAAACACGCTTGGGACCGCTCCGGTGACCTAGTAGTTAGAGCGTCTGCCTCGGATGCGGGAGGTCGTGGGTTCGAACTCCGGCCAAGTCATACCAAAGACTTATAACAATAGTACTAATGGTTGCCTCGCTTGGCGATCAGCGTTAAAAGGTTAGTGTTAGGACTGGTCGGCCTGGTGTCAAGATAATGAGACTGGGTGGGACATCGTGCTACTTGTCTGCGGCATGATGCCCCAGTGCTAGACATCACTATACTGCCACACTACAGACATCGCAGTGATATGACCAGGCCCAGCCCTAGGGCAAGGCGAACGAGGCAACCGCCTTGGGCCCCGCGCTTTCAGAGGCCCCGCGCTGCTGACGGAAATCAACACCGCAATGCAATTTTTTTTTGCTTGGGGCCCCGCTCATCGCTTGCTGCCTTTGGGCCCAGCACATCTTAAGGCCATTTCTGGATGTGACTGAAAAATTGTTAAAGCTACGTTAAAAATCCAGATCTC
>JAECUM010022004.1:0-35786 GCA_016617855.1 Megalonaias nervosa | reverse complement strand
ATACTGGATTGGGCGAACTCCGTAAATTTTATCGAGGAGTGTATAATTAAGATATGGCAATTGATTGCCATCTTTTTCTCTTGCTATCTTTAATGTTAACCTTCGCCGACTGTGACCTAAGCATATACATTAGACACGATACGCCCTCATGCATGTCTAAGAGGCAACAAAAGGAGACGACCTTTTTGCCCTGGGATGCAACTCGTGATGATGATCCAGTTGTGAAGGTCATGAACTTTCTGAACGAGTGAGGTTGATAAGAAAAAGTGGACTATGTATTTTAAAGGATTTTACAGTTTTTTTTTTGACTAGTTTTGCTTTGTGTGTTTCTATTTTTAGGATATCTAAACTTATTTGGCGCTGTAAAGGTCAGATTACCTGAAAAGTCTCCTGTGTTAAGCAACGGTAACCTCTGTTGAATAATCACCTGTCTTTAAAAGCCAATTGTTCAAGGTCACTGACGCCAATTTATTGTGGAAACATACATCTGCTATACAATCACCCTGGTTAGGATCTCACTTTCTCACTTCCTAATGGTGGCAGCAACATAAATGTTTGATAGGTTTTACTGGAGAGAGAGAGAGAGAGAGAGAGAGAGAGAGAGAGAGAGAGAGAGAGAGAGTTTATTTATTTAGGTGGTAGGGTCCAGTGTCGTAAATTGGCCCCGGGCAAATTTCTTAACTTATGGCTATGGTGTAACTTTTTCAACTATTATTGTTTACTAATTAAAGAACTGAATTTTCCACTGTAAATATTTGTTCTACACCTTATCTTATTATTTACTATGATTTAGTAAACTCCAGAAATCATTAAAGTGAGTTGTAAGTGAATTGGTGTCTGAAGAGAAATTTCTCTGTTAAATTATAGTGAGTAATTGTATATGTATGGTCAATTGCAGTGGCTATGTATCAATGAATTTATTTGATACGTCACTTTGTAAGTTTATCAGGGTCCCACAAATCTGTATTTCAATATTCCAGCATGGTCTAATGTTAATTGATAAAACTTTGATCTCTCCAGATTAGCTAGACTGTTGTTGTGATTTTTACCCCACCCCACCCCCACCCCCACCCCCAACACACACCCACAAAACATTGATGCTGCTATTAGCATCTCCAGAATTAAAATTAAAGGTTTGGAACCTGCTTGTTTTTTTATATCAGTCAAAAAGTACTTTTAAAGCACATTATTTAATTAAATGTGTGATTTCTTTAAGTTTGCTAGAAGAGTTTATAGAAACTTTTCACTTCTGTCACTGACAACGAACATAGCATTTCTGTCATTCACTCCTAAAATTTATATTTTTCAAATCTCTTCTTGACATTCATGAAACATTGTAAAGGAATTGTGATTCTGTCCTGATGCTATGGTGGTAAAATAAGACCAAAAGCATGGTAGATTGCAAACAATTTGAAATCTTTCAAGATATGCAGTCAAAACTCACGATGTAAATGATGCAGTGCTTTTTGCCGCAAAGTAGTCACTTTTCTTAAACCTTAATACCATTTTTAGTTTTGCGCAGAAAACGTTATCCTTTATACCATTTTTCTTGATAATGTCTAAATATGTGATATGTACACAGCTTTTGACATAAACCATTTTCAGCCAAATTCTTAAGGTGGCAGGGTCCAGTTTCGTAAATTGACCCCGGTCAAATTTTTTAACTTATGGCTATGGTGTGACGTTTTCAGCTATTATTGTTTACTAATTAAAGATATGGATATATTTGTGAACTAGGTGTTTCGGGCTTGTGTTGTTCTTGAAAATGGTGTCAGGTATGTACACCTTCCATAGTTACTCTGCAGTATGTTAATAGTGAAATACCAATAGTCGGCTAGGAAGAAGAGCTAGCCTCCCATACCAGTAAACACATTGGTTTGGGGCAAGTAGAATATCTAAAAAAACGGCTTGGATGACAATTATTTTCAATTTCATCAGCCTGTTAAGTACACGTTGTTTTGCAGAATTGTCATATAGGAAAAGGGCTTGTGTTTGCAATGTGAGCATCGCATGGTGTCAAAAATGACCTTCGGACATGAAAATTACAGGTATAAATTTGGGATTGGGGTGCATAAACTTCTTCTGCTATGAACTGCCATTAACTTCTCTGGTCAAGTGGATAATATTCTTACGCTTTGTTTTAACATAGGTATCCAAAAATATGGACCTTTTTGACCTTACTTGTGTATTTGATTTTTTATGATTTTTTTTTATACTAGTTCACTGATTGCGGCATTAAATTTGTACGTAAAAAATGGTCCCTGCCCCCTTAATGATTATCCTAATCCATTATGCCGAAATCCCTACTATAACCTACTTTTAGCAAATGACAATACGTTTCTATGACATGCGCACACTTGCTCGACACTATTGCAGTCTATGGTCATCGTCATTTTTATCAGTGGCATCGGCAATGCTGTAACCGTTGCCATTATTATCTACAAAAAGAAAAACAAAAATAATAACAACAGTTTGAATTTATCATAAAAAAAAATTGATAGCAATAGCAAAAAGAACCAGTAGTAGTAACAATAAAAGTAATGGTACATATTACGGGATGCTATTTTACTACGTTTTATTTTGGTTCACGTTTTAGTCTATTTATATCAATGACAGTTAAGTACAATGTTGCAACGTGGTGTAATACTTCGCTTAGTAGCACACCAAGCAGTGTCAGGCTGTAGGTTTTTCCATCATTAGTCTAGCCTATATATATATATATATATATATATATATATATATATATATATATATATATATATATATATACTTTGAACCTCATTGTGTTTCTCATACTCTATATAGACTCACAATACTGCCATATCTATAAAGCGTGAATTCCAAGGTCAGATGTGTTCATCATATGTAGTCATTCACGGCAATACCTCCGTAAATTTCGCTTGTAAATACCTGACTTGGAACAAAATACAATTGGGTTTAACGATGTTTCTCTGTCTGTATCCTTAAAGCAGTCAGTTATAGGGATTCTTAGCAAAAGCAGGGCATATTTAACAGCAACATTTTCAGTAAATAACAATACCCACCCACCCCTTACTATTTGAAAATATATTCTATCGTATTGTCTTCATGAGCTTCATATGGTCAGCTCTGGGACAATGGAAACAAGCTGTTAAATGGCAACCAATTAAGTGAATACTATTGGAGGCACGTTCTCCAAAGATTACTAATTAAAATGTCTGCAACTGGACATAGAATGTGCTCACATTCAGCGTGCGAAATTGCTGCCTGTCCGATTCCAGTCAATTTCACAGCGGACTGGTGCAAAAAATGAGTAGCCATTTTGTCTGGCCAGTTGGAGTTTTAGGCATATGGGGTAAATTTAATCTGCAAAATTTATCTTTTTTATGATATTAATACATATATTAAAATGGACGAAGATTTTACTTCTTAATCAGACCATTATTCAGACTGGTCAACAATGGTCAGATAATGATGTCCAGCCTCAACGTAAGTTATATATGGATCTGGATCAGCTGGACAGTGTACATCATTGTCCTGGCCAGGAAATAGTGGTCATGATATGCTGAATATAATAATTTTTAATATTTATTTATACTGAGTTTCCCTCGTCTTAAAAGGACAAAATGTGTGTCGTGTTCAGGATATGTAAATTTATAGCAAATGAACGGGACTCTGGTCAAGCGTGCAATACTGCCATATTTAAAGCATAAGTAAAATGTCAGCATTTTAAACAACTTTTAAATCGTAATGTTGTAACTCCAGCAATTGACACCATTTTCCGGGTGTTCGCACACTGTACGGCTGATATCGCATTGCAACACATCGTGGATGGATTACTTTCCATATGATTAAAAAAAAAGAAAAAGTAGGACTTGTGATCGCGAGTGCCAGAATAGACCCTGATTATTAGATCATAACTGTTTCACTTCCGGTAGCATATAGCAAGGCTTAGTTGCCATTTTTGTGTGTGTGTCCATAGTAATAAGACTTTGTCTTTAAATTATTGAATGTCCTATAAAACAACACTATGACCCTGTGGGTAATTCTGGCATACATTATACAATTCTTACACACTATATACAATTCTGACATACAATATACAATTCTAGACACAATTATACATTGATTTCACATTCAAACACACACAAATTACTGGCACACACACACACACACACACACACACACGTACATTAATCCAATTCCCCAACCCTCCGCCTTTCTGACAACGAATAACGGGATGTGTGTGTGTGTGTGTGTGTGTGTGTGTGTGTGTGTGTGTGTGTGTGTGAATAAATAAAATGCTGCAATTACTCACAAATTAAAAGGAACTATTTATCACCAGCATAGCGGAAGGATTTACATCCTGCTAACTGTCTACAATGATGATAATATCATGAAATCCTGCGTACATGAAGTTAACAAAAACGTCAATTGTTTAAACAATCCTTTTCCTGTACAAAAAAGATGAGTCATTTTTCTTTGTACATATAGACAGGTCTATTTTAAGAAGTTACAACAGATTATGTGTTTATTAAAAGGAATATAGTAGGCTACATACATACATACATACATACATACATACATACATACATACATACATGCATACATACATACATTTTATGACTCCAATGACACAGTACTCATTTCATAAGGACCATGATTAGTGGATTTTCACCGACATATTTAGACTTTTATTAGACTAATCAGGGGACAAACTGGAATAGATGAGACTTTAGCGCCGTTGATTGATTCAAGATGGCCGCTATCGCTTAACTGGCTTGAAGCAGCTGTCCCGGATTTTTGTGCCGTTTTTCATGATATATGTGCTTGTTGTCTGTTTTCGTCTGCGTTATTGTGTTCATCATGCATTGGCTGTTCTATTCGAATGTGTTTCTTCATCTTCTTGTTTTGGAAACGAGAAAAATTAGACGTTTTCTCATCTGTCTTGCTCCACTGCTACAACTTCCTTTGTTCTTGAACAAACCGCCATCACGTGATACTCGCCAGTCCATCCGTTTATGCTTATGTTTATAATGGACCCTCATTAATTGTTTTAAATGACAACTCCTTGGCTCTCCACACTACAAGGTGCACTAGACTAAACGACCTGGGACTACATTCATCATTCCTTAAATGTAAACGGAAGTGAAAAAAGAAGCCTCGTTTCAAAGCTGGCCGGCGTAGAACAGGAAGAAGAATTCCAGTTATCTCCCTTTAGCCCTTTCCGGCACAGAAATTTAAAAATTCGACCATTAATTTAGATAACCTAATTCAAATCTCTATTAAATCGTCAACCTTTGTGTCAACTATCCAAGAGATACCACTGCGCATCGCATTCTTCAATGCCCAATCAGTCAATCACGGCCGGGAGAGTTAGTATAAGAAGCAATCTGAAACTAAAGCTAATATTTATTAAGCGTTTTGAACAGAATCTTGTGACATATTTTCAGCTTCATTTGCATGATTAAACTTGTCGGAATATATATATATATATATTTGCAATATGATTTGGGGCGGTCACGTGACCCCACTTGACCCATGCTGCGAGCGCCCATGCTGTGATCTCATTCAAAAGCGCACTTTAAACTCACCTATTTCAACTGCAAGAACAGACTTAAAGACCTAATAATGTTTCTTTACCTTAAATATTTACAGAATGTTTTCTGTTTTTTAATTTCGTGGTGTTTGTTTTTAATTTTGGTAATCATATCATTATATATGTTTTTTAAGTGTTGTCAAATGTTGTAAAGCGCTTAGAACTTCTAAAGATCAGGCGCTATACAAAGTCCTTATTATTATTATTATTATTATTATTATTATTATTATTATTATTATTATTATTATTATTATGTACAGCGGTGACTGCATCATTTTTGAGTTGACATTTAAAAAAAAAAGGTTTCCGATACCCGTCATCATTCATTGTTATTATTATTATTATTATTATTATTATTATTATTATTATTATTATTCATTGTCAAAAAGCAACGGGCGACAATCAACTACGCTCTATATAATTTATGATAAAGAAGTGTAGCGGTTTGTTGCCCCTGGCTGATGGAGGTAGTGAATTGTAGATATGCATGTTTGCACCGGTTCCTCGTGTACGAGTCGGCCTTGCTTTTGTCAATAATTCCTGCTCTTTTAGCGTTATGGGAGTTTGTCCGTTTTGTTCCTTAATTTCAGTTACAGTCCACTTAGCTCTGTATGATTTTTAAGTATGGCTATTTAAATTGGTTTCCAAAACTAGCTTCAACAATCAATGTGAAGTTCAATTATATTATGATTATTGCTGGTAATACTTCCAAAACCTCTACACCATATCTTCGACACCAGGGAAATCGTTAAGCTTTGGAACAATCACTGAGCAGGACCGTAGATCGAGCGTGGTACTGCAATGATATCAGGGCCCTAATAAGAAACTAGATGTCTACTTTTCCTCAACACATACTGAGCCACACTAATTGATTAGATGGTTTGTAATTATAATTGATGTTTCAGATCATGTATATTTTATTATTTTTCAAAACTCAGGTAGGTGATTCGTATATATTATTGAAAACATTACAAACGTAAGAGATCGTACATTTTAATATTAATTAGTTAGCTTCATTTAAATAAATAATTCTTGACTTCATTACGGAGAGTATTATGGATATAATTTTAAATTTATTGAAAAAGAAAAAAGATCAACTTTTAACTTTAGTCTCCTCGATTATAATGAACACACAGATTTATAATATTTATTGTTAATTTCCGAAACGTTCTCTTCTTCTTCTTCTTCTACTTCCCACAGTCTGTTAAACAGTCTTAAAAGTGAGAAAATGTTTCAGTTTTGTTTTGGAAACAATGCACGGCAAAAAAAAAAATCTTTTTCCAGTGCTGAATTTTGACAGTTTCTTTTTGAACTTTTCGGGTAAGAACTCTAAAAAAGAACAAAAACACAACTTTAAAGACTGTTTACAGTATTTAAAGTAAAAATAAAATTATTTGATTTTACAGTTAAATTGTGTTTAACGTAATTATATGTGCATTTACGTTTGACCTGTGTACGAATCATTGTAATTATCAGTATCGTAAATGTTGTATAACTCTGGTGATATTGGTATATATTTTCACATAGTGTTAACTCCCTTATATAAGCAACATAAAAATTGCACCGACTACAAGCTACTACCACTACTACTACTATCACTGATGATGATGAGTTGGATGATGATGATGATGATAGAGATGACGATGATAATGTGGCTACATCGACATTTTCTCTGCCAACTCTACATCTTTTATGTTGTTCTTCAATCACCATTATTTCTGCTTCTACGAGTGGTGATGATGTAGATGTATTATTAAATTGCTTGTAGTAGTAGTAGCAGTAGTAGTGGTGGTAATAGTAGTTGTAGTAGCAGTAGTAGTCGCAGTAACAGTAGTAGTAGTAGCAGTAATAGTAGTAGTAGTAGCAGTAGTAGTAGTAGTAGTAGCAGTAGTAGTGGCAGTAATAGTAGTAGTAGTAGCAGTAATAGTAGTAGTAGTAGTAGCAGTAGTAGTAGTAGCAATGGTAGTAGTAGTAGCAGTAGTAGTAGTAGTAGTAGTAGCAGTAGTAGTAGTAGCAATGGTAGTAGTAGTAGTAGCAATGGTAGTAGTAGTAGTAGTAGTAGTAGTAGTAGTAGCAGTAATAGTAGTAGTAGTAGCAGTAGTAGTAGTAGCAGCAGTAGTAGTGGCAGTAATAGTAGTAGTAGTAGCAGTAATAGTAGTAGTATTAGTAGCAGTAGTAGTAATAGCAATGGTAGTAGTAGTAGTAGTAGTAGTAGTAGTAGCAGTAATAGTAGTAGTAGTAGTAGCAATGGTAGTAGTAGTAACAATAATAGCAGTAGTAGCAGTAGTAGTAGTAGTAGCAGTAATAGTAGTAGTAGTAGTAGCAGCAGTAGAGTAGGATCGATAAGTTGGGGAAAAGGAGGGAAGGGATTTATGAACATTTCTTCATTTAAGGTTGAAAATGTTCTGAGAATTAGTGCCAATATTTTCAGAGGTGAAGGATACTGGTAAAACACGAAGATGGGTGTCAAAATGAGATCCACGTTTAATGTGTATATAACTGTCCCAAAACTCATGAATTTTAGCGACATAAATCGTGACTGACTCTCAATTATCTTTCTGTAAGTTCGTTCTACGCAATATAGCGAATGATATCCGAGTCTGATTCTCACGTCAGCGGCTAAATTACCGAATTCGTTTCGTGCACAAATGATTTAGACATAATTCATATTGACATTCATGTTGCGCAGCACCTTCCATTCAATACATACTGAAAAACACTGGAATGTGTAAATGTAATCCGCAATATTCGTCCTGACTTCCGGAAGAGTTAAGTTTTGATATTGAAAAGAAATTTAAGGAAAGCAGCTACCTTATGGCCGAATACGAAAGCAGATAACTTCTTAATAAACAAATTTTCTCTCCCACAGGTTATGGCGGCTTCGAAAACTTTGACGTAAACTGACCACCCTGTTGCAGCATGT
Organism: Megalonaias nervosa; assembly: GCA_016617855.1. Lineage (NCBI taxonomy): Eukaryota > Metazoa > Mollusca > Bivalvia > Unionida > Unionidae > Megalonaias > Megalonaias nervosa. The sequence continues at coordinate 27,285 of JAECUM010022004.1, read as the reverse complement.
AATTAGTGGCGAATGTTACGTGTTTGTCAATACAAATCGTGTTGGAATTTTCCGTGCGCGAAAAGAACGAAATAATTTTACGTATATTTAAAGACTCTGATGTGAAAATTCACTTAGTTGCAGACAGATATTCATCAGCGATGCTGCGTGGATCGGACTCAGAGCACGTCTGTCGTAATAATCAGACGTTAAACTTTCAATTCTATACAAAAGAGGAACACGGCTAATCGGTTGATATATGGCAAACCGATGTCCAATGGTCAAAAGGTGAAAATCTCTTCTCCCAGTTTCATGTATTTGTCTTATGTCTTCAGTTTCTTTTCAATTATAACAAAAAATAACAAATTGACAACCCTATCCACCCGACCCACATAATAAACTAATAAATAAATATTTCATTGCTATTACTGTTGATTCTGTTTTGTGGTTGTTATTCTGCTATTTAGCCATGATAAAGATTATGAAGAACACAACGAAGAAGACGATGAGCATGATGATATGAGACTTCAGAGCGAAATGCACTGTACCAGTGCAGAGTACTGGATATTTATAAATAATACCATGATAAATACATTACTATTAATGACTCTCTCTCTCTCTCTCTCTCAACTATGTCGTTGTAAATCTAATCATAACGTCTTCCTGTTCTACAGGTCTGAACACCAATCATGCGTCTTCTTTGTGTGTATCGATTTAATTTCGAATGGATCGATTGAATTGCATAAACAACCTATCCAACTCCATTCCCACCACAAAAGTTTGAAGTTTGAATGTATATCAACTCTGGGTAGACAGGTGTGTACATGATTCATTCGAGTTTGTTATGAGCATAAAAAACAAATAATCACACACACACACACACACACACACACACACACACACACACACACATACGAGCTTATGTCGTTCTTTTTCTAGGTACTAGTATTCGTGTATGCGAATAAGAACCGAATGACCTCGTTTATAGGTCGGTTCAAACCGCACAGACCCAAATCTTCCTGAGTATAATGCACCTGCATATTTGGGCATATGCAGTTTGTTAGGAGTAATCAATAGAACAAAAAACATAGACCCTAAGCGCCAGGCGCATAATGTGACTGCAGACTGGGGTCAGTGTTGTTAAATATAAAATTAGCCAATTTTACACAAATTTTTGTACATACACTAAAGTATATGATATTGACTCCATCATATGTATTCCAGTCTTGACGTCCTCTAATGGTTAAAAAAAAACAGTCTTCCTTTTCAAATAAGGTGGCACTGCCTTCTTAAGCTTTGCATTTCATCATCATCCTTACTTAATGACTAGCAGCAACTATACCTAGGTACCTAGTACATAGACGAGTTCAAACTGAAACATCTCGTTGTTATAGATTAGCTACTGTATAGGTACCTAGTATATAGATAAGGTCAAACTTAAATCTCTCATTGTTTAAAAAGTAATGTTCAAAGGTATTGGCTTCAGCCTGAACCATTATATCAATAGCTGATGGGATGAATATTCTTTTAAATCCACGAGGACGTTCTACCCAAAATATTATCTAGCAGAACAGAAAGTTTGTTGTACAATCCTGTTCGTGAAGCCATGTCATAGTGAACATGCAGCGGGACCACGCGAAAGCACATTTGAAATTTACTCGCACATACAAATGGCGCAAATTTACATCTGTGTTGAATTCAACAGTTTTCAGAGAGGTGAGAATAATGCCTATTTGTTTACAATAATAAGAGTGTAGGCAAATTTGTTGCGTTGGAGGAAAACATTCCAAGGTATTATTATAATTGCTGATGAGTTGATTTCAAACATTAAATATTTGGTGATTGAAAAAGAAAAGTCTTAAAGACATAGTTGCTATAATGCTGAAGGCCCAGTTGTTTAATGGAATATCAATCAAACTACGCTGAAAAGGTGTACAAATAAACAACCTGTTTTGTTCCATGACATGCGCGTCCAGAACATCGGATTTTCACTTGGAAATTCTTAAACTTGTTGGCAACTTTGAATGCTTTAGAAAGAAGGCTGATTACATCCGGGCTCTTATTGTGTCTTAGTTTTTATAATATGTTTACTTGAGAAATTACTCATTTGTGCTTTAACATCTTGAAGCAGAATCAGTCTTATTGTTGTGTTCAGTTTTTCATTGGGTGGACTCGTTTATCAATTTTTTTTCCACTGGAAATACAAAGTGCTAATCAATAATATCTTTTGGACAGAAAAATTAATTTGGTATTATAGCGAATTCAGACAAGGACATTTTTAATTATATTATTGTGATACATCAAAAGACTGTTAGCACATCATCACACTCCAGGCCACTAGCAAATTGGTACGTTCGAGACTACAGGCACATCAATGCATTCAGTATCGGAAGTTATTTGGAATACCACAGCAATTCAATAGGAACTTCATACATTTGGACTTGTGATAGAAATCTGAAGACTATTTGGGATTTAATTCACAATCCTGATAGATCTTTTTAAAGTTTCCCTTTGTGTTGCAGGGAAATAAATTATTTGTTGAATTTTACTGAACTTGTTGGTTCTCGCTCTTTTCCGATACGTCGTTTTAGACCATAGTGTCGTAAAAATTTAAAATCAGGTAAGTAATTTTAGACGATCCAGATGTTTACATAAAATATCTCAAAGAAGATTGGACGTATGGCAGCAAAAGTTATGACTGTACGAAAACTGAAAGGTTTTGAAAGATAACGAGATTTTAGAATCTGACGTATGTGTACAATGAAACAATGCATTAGAGCGCGAAAGCATTGAAACATGTGATAACATGTCAGCAGAACAACGCTTTAGATCTTTAAAGCTTTTAAACATGTGTTAAGTGTACACAGAAGCAACACATTAGAGCATGAAAACATTGAAACATGTGATAAATTGACACAAGGCACTGGAGTATCAAGGTGTCAAAACATGTAATAAAGTGATTATATTGTAGAGAATATGATAGGTTGGTAATAAATGACGTCACAGAAGAAGTAAAAAGAGGCAGCATTCTAAAGGCATTCACTTTCAAATCAAGAGAAATAATTTTTTAATAATAAAATGTATCTATATTTTGTGTGTGATGGTCAGTACAACTTTCCATATTGTCAGCTAAATTCATTATGTATCAATCATCAATAACTGCATTTGAAAGAGCCTCACAAAAAGATGATATGTGTAATTAGAAAGTGTGGAAAGACTGATAATATTCAAAGAGATATACTAGATTACCCAACACAAAACAAAGTTTATAATATACAAAGAGATATTCTAGATTACCCAACACAAAACAAAGTTTATAATATACAAAGAGATATTCTAGATTAGCCAACAACAAACAAAGTTTATAATATACAAAGAGATATTCTAGATTACCCAACACAAAAACAAACTTTATAATATTCAAAGAGATATTCTAGATTACCCAACACTAAACAAAGTTTATAATGTCTCAGATTTCCTCTTCAATATAAAATTGTTACACGGTGAAATTGTTCCTTTCTGTTATTCTTTTAACTCGTCATGTGAAATATTACGAAATTTTATCTCAATGACAGAAGGCATTCTGGTACATTTTGAAATTATGCACTTGATTTGAATGGTAACAAATTTCTCCAATTAAGACATTTCTTCTGTTCTTCTAGTTTGAAAATATTAAAACAAAAACAAAGACTTATACGATCGATTTGTGGGATTTTATGTATCCATCTTTAGAGAACAATAAACTCCAGCTGTTATTTAAAAGTCTGTTGATGGTACACGGAGGTGTTCAAGAGACTTTCCTGATTTATAAATACATCTGTATGCCTTTATTTATTCTTCTACGACATAACCTGCAAGTTCTGAAATGTCTTTATCATATTTCCATTGATGACATTTTCTTTGCTGATTCTCTTTATCCTATCGGAAACCTTTTATATATGCATCTCTCGTTCCTGCATATTTTCTATCATTTTGAATTTTGTTCAGTTCGTCTTGTCGCTAAATTTTATGGGATTCTCGACATGTTTTCATTATTCCTTATGTTTCCATTATGCAATTTTCCGTAAGGAAAATATTTACGCTGCCACTCTACCTCCGCCACTGTTATGTATATTTACATTTTTTAATAACTTCTGGTATATGATTTTAACCAATTTTTATTAAAAAAATTTCATGGCTGCAAACTGTACAAAATATCTTGACTTAGTTTTGCCTAGGTTACCTGAATCTGTTAAAAGCACAGTATTGCATAAGATCTAAACATAGATGCTTACGTATGTGTTGACAATTATTAATAATAAGACTTACATGGCGTCTTTAACTTAATTCTTCGTTGGCTATTTGGGTTTCGATGTTTCTAGAAGGATCAGTAACGTCCTGTTGGTTTGTCTAGACCACACGAATAGGCAAGTTTGACGCAAAACGAATAATGTATTCTGTCACGTGGAGTCTATTGCGAAATACAGTCGCAATAAACAGTGTATATAAAAAGAGAACTGAGCAATCAGTTTCATTCCAGTTTTTGAATCGTTCTCACTTCTTGTGTTCCTGTTGCATATCCATTTATTTGGACTGTTCAGTGGGAATAGAAAGTGATCATTATTTGGACTATGATATTATTCTGGAACTGTTACAGATTATTCAAAGGAATTCTGGACAACGCCATCTTGACAACGTCATGGTTCTTGGAGGACCAGTACATTTCCGGTTTGAAATCTGAAGGAACTGTTCATTCAGTTAAGATATTCATAGACCTTTGTTTGGATTCAGTTCAGGCATTCATTGACCTTTAAAATGATTAGTTTGGATTCACATCATCATACTGTAAGTTCCTCTCACATTTTCATTTATAACTTTAATAAATAAATTCTGTGTTAAGTTTTACAAAACATGTTGGTCATGGGTTTTTTATGTTACTTAGTTTATGACCATTTATGTTTATGTTACATTCGTAACAGAAAATTGGCTGCTCGTCCGGGATACGAATTGTAGATAAAATTCAGAGAAATTGAAAATATTTTGAAATTTAATCTTATTTTATTTTGGACAGTTTTCTTACCCTGCTATTTTCATTCTACATAGTGAAACCAACAAGCCTTTAAAATGTCAATTAAAGAGGAGAGCTTTGTTTTAAATCCTAACCAGGAACGGTTAGTATCCTTGAAAAAGGATGAATTGTTCCAGCTTCCAGACAATATCTTTCAGAGGCAAAGTCATCTTTGTTAAAACAAAAAATACAAAATATGCTATGGCTCAATAATTGGTAGAAAATAATATTTTGGATAAAAGTGCTTTGGGTTTGATTAGTAAGTCTTCCTCTGACTCCAGCTTACTAGTTATGGAATTGAAATTAAAATAAATGAATAATATGAAGTTAAAAAAGCTTGAGCTTGAAAATGAGGAAAAAGAAAGAGAGGCAAAGTCAAAAATGGAAAAAGAAATAGAGATGCAAATGCAGGAAAAAGAGATGTAAATGCAGGAAAATGAAAGACAGAGACGGATAACAAAACAAGAGAGATGCAGATGAAATAGAAAAAAAGAGATGCTAATGAAATTACAAATACAAAAGGAAGAAATAGAGATGCAGATTGTAACGTTGTTTCCTAGGGTAGTTTTGCTAATATCGTAGGAGGACATACAATTTAAAATTTTAAATAGAGGGATATATAGCTCCAAGCCCACAGTCAGCAATGCCGACGGTCTAGGTGGATAATATAAAAAAAAATAAATAAATAAAATGTGAGGAATAACAATTTAATAACAGATCTAAATAATCAAACAACACAGTTAAACTTCCACAATTTCTCCACTCTGTCGACGTATTTAATCTGCCAATTTCATCATCTAATGTGCAGCCTAAGAGTGTTTCACCTGTCCCTGCTACTTTAATCATCTGAATTGTTTCCTTTTCCTTGACTGGTACTCCAGTACTCCTTCCGTCCCTCGACTACGTGCTTCATCCTTCCACTTCCTCCACTTCCGTTCTCCGGTCTGACTTCAAACTTCGGCCTCAGTTATTCTATCCGGTCCCGTGACCTCTATAACAACTTCTCCCTACTTCGTCAACTTCAAACAGCACCGAAAACTTCTCTGTTAATAATAAGGGACGTATAATCTAGTCTTCCTTTCGACCTAGACAATATCACACCCTCACACAACCTTTCATCTGCATAATGGCGATTAAAATCATTAGGTCACGCATACACTCACATCGAAATATTCCATAGACACTTGTACGATAAAATAAGGGTAATAATACAACAACGGTATTAACGACTCCTGATACATACATCAAAAACTTCCGTGACATGAGTACACATTTTTAATTCTCGATATAGTAACTACCAACATCACAACAATCAGACGCATTCCTTATCTTACAAATCATGCGAGGTACACATAATGTTCAAATACAAATATGCAGATGCTTCACGGTAAGTTCACAAGGCCAACATGCCTAACTCTGTATAGTTCAGAACTGTGTATTCAAATTCAAAATTCAAACAAGTACAAGTTCTAACATAACTCATTAATAAATGCAATAATTCAATACGATGCACACAGAAGCAAATTACACAATTAATTCCGATCAGACTAACAATCTACGTAATTCAATCTTGTATACTACTAATTTCTCTACAGAACGTTACGATAGGTAAATAACTCAAATACGTAGGTGAGATTAACTCTAATAAAGGTAACTTCTTCATACCAACATAATTCTAGTAATCAATTCTACATACTACATATAATCTTACAACTCTCAGTTAGTAATGTTCAACAAATTCGGGCGGAGAATTCTTACCTTTAAGAATCTTTTCAAGTCTGAATTCCCGCGCTACCTTTTACGAATGCCGTACATTCGGAGTACGCCATTAGAATTCACTCCCTAACTTACCAGACCTCTGCGTTGGTCCTAATCCTGGTGTGTACTGAAGTGATCGTAAAATGACCTGTAGAATAAGGGTCTGCTTCAGACAGATGCCCCGCCCATATTTCCCTAACTCAGCCCTGATTTGATACTGGGGTCTCTTGGAACTGTAGTCTGCATAGTTTCTCACGAGCATGTCAAATTTCTTTCTCCCGCGGCTAGGCCGCAACCTGGGTGTGAATAAACAACCTCTTCCGGTTTTACCAGTTACTTCGTCTCTTTGAAGATAACAGCCGCATTGTTCTTCCAGTGTCGATTCAAGCCGCAGTCTTGCGCAGCAATGGTCAGTCGCCAATGTCACGGCGACATTCTCCACCCCAGGTAAGTTGCATACATATGGACTGTCTTCACAACGTGACACAGATGAAATTGAAAATTTAAAAAAGAAGAAAGCGAGATGGAAATACAATTAAAAAGAATACAATTAAAATTTACAAGCATAAAGCGCCCCGCTCATGGATGTTCAGTTTTTCATGTTACAAAAATATTAGATTAGTACCGCCTGTTAAGGATAAAGGTGTAGATCAGTATTTTACACATTTTGAAAGAAAAAAACCCCCGATAATTAATATAGCCAAGAAAGTACTGGACTCTTATTATTACCGAATGTACATATTGGCAAATCTCGTGAAGGTTATACTTCACTGTCAGTTGAAGCAAGTGCTGATTATGTTTTAGTCAAGGAATGTATCTTGAGGGGTTATAAGTTCATACAGGAGGCATATCGACAAATCAGGAACACCCTTCCCCTAGCTGATGAAAAGAAAGACACTGTATTATTCATTTGTGGCTGTGAGATTTATTCATGATCCTAATCGTTTTATGTTGCCAGTTAATTGTACAGTTACGTCATTGATTTGTGTCAACTGTGGCAAAGTTGTAATCATCTTATGATTATAATTTGTGCATCATGACACTGTTACTCAGGGATGCCGGTAGAATTATTTTCGGGTGGGATGTAGCGGTCAGCTATTAAGTTTTACGGATGTGGGTCAAAACGTGTTTAGAGGTTAAACCCCGGGAGTGTGCAGTAGCTCTCCCCTATGTGCGGGCGCCCATGTTGTTACTGTGTATATTGACGCAGTCGAAAGTGGAAAGTCATCGTATCATTTTAACTTGTGCATTACATTACTGTTACTGTGAACAGTGATCTAGTACTTAAATCTAAATAATTTTATGAATTCAATTTACGCATTACGTCGCTAGTTTTTCAGATGTATTCCCACTAGTCCGATAAATCAGTCCCAAATCAGTTCTGATACTGATTGACGTTCTGGGGACTATCATGCCTAATATATGCAATTCCATGGAATCACTTGTCCGCACACATCGTTGTACATTTTAGACACTTACAGGTATTTCTCTCGGCTGTTGATTTACAGTTGGCTAAAGGGTCCTATCGGCAATTGGCACAAAATATTTTCTGATCTAATCCTCTTTTTGTCAGGTTATAAATGCGGTTGGAATAACACAACCCAATCTACTATGGCCATTTCTAATTTCGTGTCTGTGTTGGACGACAACTTGGATCAGGCCCTGTATTTAAATGCCTTTGATTCGCACCCTACCCCCCACCCCCAAAAATAGGAACACATAAATATTTTCAAACGTCTAATATTATCAATTTATATTGTTCGAGGCATACAATATTCATGTACACCGAAGAAAATTTCTGAAGGCTTGTTCTAATCAAGTTTGATTTCAAAATACGCCGAAAATCCCACCATGCAAATTGGCTAGAAAGACCGCAGTACTTTCGAATATCAAGTTGTTTGGACTTATCATCCAGCATTGCCGACGGTAATTCAAGAGCAGCGAGAAATAATGATGTTGATCAGGAAATTATTTACTTAGTTGACAAATGTATTTTAGGCTTTCGATGAGGTCACCTTTTATGAGGTCACTTTTGCTCCTGGCCTGGATCAATCAAAGGGTATTGATCACACTGATTCCATTTTAACTACTGTTGCGAGTCAATGCTCTTAAAATAAGTAACAGGAAAGAGTGAAAGACAACAGGCTCTGTAAAATTTAACAAATATATTTATTTTCCTATAATACAAGGTGAAAATGAGTATAACCGACATACGATATTGCGAATTAAATCCCAAAATAATCCAAATATTACAGACACAAGTCCTAGGAATTTAAAATTCTGAATAAAACTCAGTAAATGTCTAGAATAAATCCCAAAACTGAAGTTGATGACGTGTCTGTGCTAGCTATTAAAGTGTTGATGTGTTAACAGTCTTTTGTTGAATCACAGAAATAAAATTCCAGGTTTGAATATACTATAAATTTCAGTGAATGTTTTTATCCAAGAATTTTATCAGAGCACTTTTGTATTTCCGGAGAAAATAATCACTTGAATTCAATAATTTTAACAAAAAAGATTCCAGCACAAAACAACTAGTCACAAGATATAATACAACTTTAAAGTGCTAGATGCTAAAGCACGAATGACCAAGTCCTCACAATCACAATCTACTTAACCTCAGGTCACAATTAGTATTTTCTAAACAAATTAACTACCTAATGGAATATAACCTTCTAGAATGATCCTGATGTTACAAAATCAAAACCATACCTGTAAAATTCACTCGAAAGAGTCTAAATCCTGACCCAAATAAACATATTTACTTCTTCTATTAATAAAGATCCTGATATTAAGCCCATACACAAAGAATAATTTAGCTATGTATTAGTTGTTAACATAAAATGAAATTAAAAATTGTCAATCAGGTCAAGCATAAATGAACACAGTTTTGGAAAAGGTCAAGTCCAGCATACAATGTTACATTACAATTGCACGTAATGCAATAAAAAAATTAAAACTAACGAATAAAAGATTAAATTAAATATACAATAACACTACTTATTCACTTTTATTTCAATCAGGATGACAAGCGACAATCACTCATTGTCGAATAGAAACAAGATCATGAGGTCTCCTGTTTATTTAAAAGGGTTATTGGCGAAAATGAAGCCACAGAAATATATGTTTGTTATTTTGTTAAACTTGGGGTCTTTATGAGACAACGGTGACCACCTGGGGTACCTGGTGGCGAAGTGTGGTCAGTGAATTACGAAACTGTTGTTCCAAAATCGTATAGACAGAAAATACTTAGTCTACCCCGTGAAACTCATTTGGCTGGTCATTTTGGGGTCAATAGAACTTATCATGAAATAATGAATCAATGGTTTGGCTATTATGACAGTTGATGTTTGTAAATAGTGTAGATCTTGTAACACCTGTCAAATGGTAGGAAAACCCAATCGGAAGATTCCTAAGGCTCATCTGCAACCTATTCCAACATTTGACGAACCATCTAGTGGAATAATGGTTGATTGTGTCGGTTCATTCCCTAAGACCAAGTCAGGTAACCAATACTTGGTGTGCGTCCACAAGATTCCCAGAGGCAATTCCTTTGAGGAATATATAAAATAAAACCATTGTAAAAGCTTTGATAAGGTTTCTTTTACACACTTTGGCCTTCTCAAATTTGTTCAATCTGATCAGGGATTAAATTTTATGTCTGGACTTTTCCAACAAGTTATGCGTGAATTAGGCATCAAGCAATTTAAGTATTCAGCCTATCACCCTGAGAGCCAAGGGGCTTTAGAAAGATTTCATCACAATTTGAAAAATATGATTCGGTCACGTTGCTTTGCTACGGGAAAAGAATGGGAGGAAGGTGTTCATTTAATTTGCTGCCGTTAGGGACTCATTTCAAGAATCTTTAGGATTCGGAAACTTTTGAAATAGTTTTTGGACATACTGTCCACGGACTACTGAAGTTACAATAAGACAAAAGTCTGCAAATGAAGATTCAGAAATTAAACTTCTTGACCATGTTTCTGATTTTAAATATTCATTTTTTAAAGGCTTGTGAAGTGCCAAGAACTAATCTGCACTCTGCTCAGTCAAAAATACAGTTACATATGATAAAAATACAAAGGAAACGAGTTTTCAGGCAGCTGATAGAGTTCTGGCTCTCTCGCACATACCTCAAAATACTCTTCAGGCTAAGTTATATGGTCCTGATAAAGTGGAAAGAAAGTACGTGATTTAAACTATATAATTAACATTTGTAGGGGGCAAAAAGAAAAACAACTTTGTCATATAAATATGTTCAAGGACTATATTGATAGAGATAGCCCTGTAATCATGCAGTCAGTATAGTTTTACCTGTCCCACACTGTGGAGATTTAAGAGACGGAATGCAGGCGGGCTGTAGTGACCTTGGTGTAACTAATCTTCGGAATTCAGAAATATGAATAATCTGGACCAGAAACTTTCACAACGACAGCCACAAGAAAAGAGTGAACTAAAACAGTTATTATTTGAATATGAGCACTTGTTTTCAGATGTTCCAACATGAACAAATACAATCTACCATGATGTTTGAATTGTATATTCCACATCCGTGAAATAGCATCCGTAAAGCATGAACCCTCTCAAACATGAATGTTTGAAAAAAGAAATTCGGTATTTTCTGGAGAATGATTTTATAGAATCATATAAAAGTGACTGGGATTCACCATGTATTCTTGTGCCAAAACCAGATAATATTTTCCATTTGTGCACTAACTATAGCAAGGTGAACATGGTGACCAAATCAGATTTATTTCCATTGCCAAGAATCGATGACTGCATTGACAAAATTGGAAATGCATAATATGTCACCAAGTTTTACCTTTTGAAAGAAAATTGGCAAATTCCACTGACTGGAACGGCAAAGGAAATTTCGGTATTCGTAATTCCAGATGGATTTTATCAATATAAAGTAATGGCTTTTGGGATGGAGCGTTCGCCTTGTTACTTTCCAATGTTTAATGAACATGATTACATCTGGTCTAGATAACTGTGACGCTTACATTGATGACGTCATCATCTACAACGTCCACTGGAAACATCACTTGGAAACTATTCGGAGCTTCTTTGTTAGAGTCATTAACGTAGATTTGACAATTTAATTAAAAGTGAGTTTTGCCATGTTTTTTTTACATTTCTAGGACATAGCTTAGGACAGGAACAAGTTAAACCTAGAAAAGTTAAAGTCATGGCTATCTCTGAATTCCATGTGCTTATCAATAAACAGCAGCTGATGCGAGTGTTGAATATGGCTGGATATTATTGGAATTTGTTTCTCCAGTTTTTTCTGCAACTGACGAACCCTGATCGATTTGTAGAGCAAGAATACCAAGTTTCGTTGGTCTGAAAAATATCAAAAAACGTTTGGTTAATTAAAGGCCAAACTTAAGAGTGCACCAATTCTTTTAGCTCCAAATTTCAGTCATTTTTTTTTTTAAATGTCTCTTGATTGAAGTGATGTTGTGTTGTTGCAGCATTGATTCAAGAAGACAAAATTGGTGTGGATCATCCAGTATGCTATTCTTCTAAAAAATTTAAAAAAAGCACCAGGGAAATTATTCCAAAATCGAGAAGATATGTTTGTCTTTGATATTAGCTTTGCGACACATTGAAGTGTATATTATTGATTTAGCTCCTTTTCCGTTTATGGTATTCATTGATAACAGCCCCATTATTTTCACTGACAAGATGAAAAACAAAAATCAGAGGTTATTTAGCTGGAGTTTGATATTACAGGAATACAATATTGACATTCTACATTATTGTACAGGAATACAATATTGACATCATATATCATTTTATAATAATACAATATTGACACCATACATCATTGTATAATAATTCAATAATGTCATCATACATCATTGTATAGGAATACAATATTGACATCCTACATCATTGTATAGGAATACAATATTGACATTCTACATCATTGTATAGGAATACAATATTGACATCATACATCCTTGTATAACAATACAATATTGACATCCTACATCATTGTATAGGAATACAATATTGACATCATACATTATTGTACAGGAATACATATTGACATCATACATCCTTGTATAACAATACAATATTGACATTCTACATCATTGTATAGGAATACAATATTGACATTCTACATCATTGTACAGGAATACAATATTGACATCCTACATCATTGTATAGGAATACAATATTGACATCATACATCATTGTATAGGAATACAATATTGACATCATACATTATTGTACAGGAATACAATATTGACATCATATATCCTTGTATAATAATACAATATTGACATCATACATTATTGTACAGGAATACAATATTGACATCATACATCCTTGTATAATTATACAATATTGACATCATATATCATTTTATAATAATACAATATTGACATCATACATCCTTGTATAATAATACAATAATGTCATCATACATCATTGTTTAGGAATACAATATTGACATCCTACATCATTCTATAGGAATACAATATTGACACCCTACATCATTGTATAGGAATACAATATTGACATCATACATCATTTTATAATAATACAATATTGACATCATACATCCTTGTATAATAATTCAATATTGACATCCTACATCATTGTACATGAATACAATATTGACATCATACATCCTTTTAGAGGAATACACTATTGACATCATACATCATTGTATAGGAAATCAATATTGACACCATACATCATTGTATAGGAATACAACACTGACATCATACATCATTGCATAATAATACAATACTGACATCATACATCCTTGTATAATTGTTCAATATTGACATCCTACATCATTGTACATGAATACAATATTGACATCATACATCCTTGTAGAGGAATACACTATTGACATCATACATCATTGTATAGGAAATCAATATTGACATCCTACATCATTGTACATGAATACAATATTGACATCATGCATCCTTGTATAACAATACAATATTGACATCATACATTATTGTATAGGAATACAATATTGACATCATACATTCTTGTATAGGAACACAATATTGACACCATACATCCTTGTATAGGAATACAATATTGACATCATACATCCTTGTATAATAATACAATATTGACATCATGCCTCATTTTATAGGAATACAATATTGACATCATACACATCAAGGGAAAACATTCTAATTGCAGATGTACTTTCATGTTCATAGAAAGTATTATACTGTACATTTAGTGTCATTCATAAGACTTCACGTTATTTAAATTTAATGACATGTACATTTGACTAATAGTTTTAAAAAGATTTATTGTACAATTCTTTCTTTTTTATAATGGGAGGTGTTGTGTATATTTACTTGCTTATTATTTGTATTTTGAGAAAATGGTAATTGCGACTTAGGTCAAGTAGAGGTATATATAATCTTGTTTACCTGATAATTACTCATTTTTGGTTTAAAACCTTGAACCAGAATCAATCTTATTGCTGTGTTCAGGGTTTTTATTTGGGTGGATTAATTTATTCAAATTACTATTTACTGGAATTACAAAGTGCTCAATAATATTCTTGGTCTGGAACATTAATTTGGAATTATAGTGAATTCAGACAAGGACATTTTTGGAACATACTATTGTGATACATCAAAAGATTGTTTGTACATCATCACACTTCATGTCACTGGCACATTAGCATATTTGACACCACAGGCACATTATAACATTTAATATTGGAACTTACGTGGAATGCCAATGAAATTCAGTTAGAAACTTATCCATTTGGACCATTGATAAAACATTTAGAACTATTAGAAGTAAAGGAAAATAGGACTTCTAGATTTTAATGACCTTTGACCCCCCAACCAACCCCTTCATCAGAACATATTTGTAACGAACATGTATCTTAACTTGAAACAGGTTAGAAAATATACTTGTCAGAAGAAGGCCCTCTCTCCCACTCCAGAACGGTCTAACAGTGTTTCCTCCGATCATACTTGAATTAACCAGGTTTTCTAGATTTTAGACCCCTTCCCCTGTAAAACAACCTCCCCCATTTCAGATATTCTATAACAGACTATCTTTCGAACTATACGTGTTCTCTGCCTGTAAGCCTAAACAGACTGCAGTGTTGCGATCGATAAATGTACATTGTTCTCTGTCTAAAAATAGACTGCAGTGTTGCGATTGATAAATTCCTAGATCATAGATGATGCAATCATAACTGAAATTGTGATATTACAACTGCGTACTAAGAAACTTCTGGTAAAATCACGTGATTTAGCGCTTGGGTATTGCAACTGCGCAATAGAAATTTCTGGAAAATCACGTGATCGGAAATTTCTGGAAATTCACGCAAGGGCTATATAAGGCCGCCCAAATGTTCAGTCTGCAGAGATGAGCTTCGCTGGAAGGATCAAAAGGTAGGTGAAATTTTTTTCCTTAATAGTAGTATTACACTCCAAGGCAAATAGGTCTGGCTTATTATATATCAAGCAGTTTAGAGAAAATTTTATTTGCCGTATTTTCTGTCATAACTATTTTCATATCTGCTTACCCTTATCGGTAAAATATCTGTTAACATACTGTCAATAATGCGGAGCTCATGTATTAAATCGTCCATATCATATTTTACACCTCGCAAATAAGATCGTATCTGATCAAGTAATTTTTTATAAGTAATACTAGCTATCTTACAAGCATTTTTTTTTCATCTCAAGCTTGGGTTCGATCTTCTTACATGCCGTTGAAAGAGAGACACCGATACCAGAAATAATTAACAAAAATGGATTTAATAATGCTCCACTTGAGATTATGCCAGAGCTAGTAATTAACAATGGCAAGTATGAAATTACTCGAAGCATTCTATTGTAATACCTATAACATTGTTTAACACACCAGAGGTTTTTATGATAAAATTTATAATATTGCATTAGTGCGTCAACATCTTGTTTTGGAATATCTTCTGAAATATGATTGAAATCGATATGTTTTTTTCATTATACAATTTTTTTTAATACAATATTAAAAGTTCTAGTACCAGCAATCGAATCAAGAAACTCACGAAACTTATTATTGATAGGATCAGCTATAAAAATTCTGTATTTGTCATAAACATGTGACGAAGTATCATTATATCGTTTATCTGTTAGTACCTCATTTTTCTTTAACCAAGTATATGAATCAAAACTATTTCCTACTTCACTCTCATACAAATCTGTTTCATTTACCAAATTACTGTAATCGCTTTCTGTTTCATCAATATACCCTAATACTAAACTCAACTGATCTAATGTGAAATTTTTGAGAACAAGATGTTGTCTGATAATTGCATATGCGACTACGAAATTTGCTAGCATTAATTTTCGTAGTGTGTTTCGTATAATTGTGATCAGACCAATAGCAAAAGCTACTTTAGCCAATAAACTTGCATATGATGGTCTTGTGAATATTTTCTCGATTTCATTGTAATAATTTCGTAATGACAATTGTCTAGAGCGCTGGATTGATGGAAATGGAATATCGTATGCTTCACTTATGTCGTAATAAGAATCAAATTTTACGTCCAAAAATTCTGTTTGATCGACTTTATCAAAAAACTTTTCTTGCTCAATATCATTAAGACCACTAATTTCATCGTCAAAATCTTTGATTATTTTTAGAGATTTGTCAACAATAATCGGATCAAATTCTGGGTCTTTTTTACGTATCATTGGCATAATTGCGTTTGCGTACACTTTGATAATTAACTCGAGGTCTGGTGTCATAGTAACGATTTTAATTAGGGTTTCTTTTTCGTGGTAGTACATACCGAGATACTTAAAAATGTTTTGTTTTAAAAAAATTATTATATAATTTCTTATTTTTTTATTCTCATTATTCTAGATTCTGCTAGTCTGTCGAGACTATCATGGCTATCTTCTACAGATTTTGTTATATCATCTCTTTCACCGTAAGCTCGTGCTTTTATTAAGTCCGATTTTATTATCAAATCTAAATTTCCAAGATCAATCTCGAGCAATATTTTTTTCAGAGCATTTCAACTTGTTTTTTTTCTTCTAGACAATCATCAGGATGACAGTATATGCTTATGACATTAAAGTTTTCTATTGCTTCCTTCAGTTGCGGCCTTCGCATATACATAACAAGAATACCATTTTTTTCTTCATCTGACGATGGAGAATTTATCATTGTAACTGAATTTTTATTTCTGGTATTTATTACATGTGCGCTAGTGAATCATTCCAAAATATTTTTTATAGTTAAGAATAAAATCATAAAATTTTCTTGCAACGGTCATAATTGGTGGTTCTGACATTATTTTATAGCACTAGATTAAATTTGATCATCGAGTGTAGATATTTGAAATGATGTCAGTCCTGAAAATGGATGTTCAGCAGCAAAAACATGAACCCGGAAATATAAATACTTGTTAACAGTATTTTCTGTCGGGATTGTAAAATATTGTGTTGTTGAAATGTAAGTGTCTGTTGTGCTATACAATGTTGCCCAATTAATATCATCATTTGATCCTTCCAATTGCCAATTATAAATTCTGCCAACACCAGAGTTTAATCGACCTCGCAAATGAAATTGCCAAAAAAATAGCAACTGCAGTGGGACATTTAATTTTGATCCAAAAATTTTCAACTTCTCCGTTGGTAGTCTACTCGTGTCTATCAGAGAAAGCGTAATAAGGATAATTTTCAGGATAATATGCTGATGCGCTTACCTCAAACCCAACTCGATTGTCACTTGCCTTATAAAGTGTTGGAATATATCCAACGTTGTTTTTAGTTCGTTATATACCACTAGACAGACTGTCAACATACGCTTTATTTGTTAGATCATTAGGGCTAACAGGAACATATGTCGTAGTTTTTTTTGTCTCTTACGTTTATATTACCTGACATTGGTCCACCGGATTTTTTAAAGTATGGGGCAAGTTTTTCTTTTAACTGGCCATAACTAATAGCATCAGAGTCGGACGTTGGCGAGGTTGTCGGTAATCCAGTTATTTTTGAATTTGACATAGACAGATCTCCTGTCATTTTGTCGCCGGATTTGTTAAGTTTACTGTCGTCAACTGATTTTAGTTGCGCATAACTTACCGCTTGCGTTAAATCTGCTGGCGGATATGAAGTTTCTAAACCTATGACTCGTCGACCTGACATATTAATAATATCTGTAAGTGTCCCACCAGTTTTATCAAGCTTGTTATTATCCACATACTTTAACTGTAAATAACGTACCGCTTGGGTTTGATTTGAGTTTGCTGGTGGGTATCCAGTCTCCAAACCTACAACCTTTTTTCCGACATATCTAAATTACGGCTTAAAGTTCCGCCGGCCTTGTCCAACTTTTTGTCGTCAATTGATTTAAGTTGTGCATAACTGACAGCTTGTGTAAGGTCAACTCTCGGTGGTGGATACGCCGTTTCTAAACCAAGCACTCGCTGATTTGACATAAATAGGTTTCCTGTCATCGTATCACCAATTTTTTTTCAGGTAACCAGATAAATCAGTATCGCCGCTTTTAGTTATAATCTCAGGCGAATCTCCTACTTTTGTTCCTAATTTTGTGTAATAGCTCATTATTTATTATTGTCTAACAATTTTTATAATATGTCGATATTAAATTTTGATACAGACAGACATCTGAAACATGTACACAACAACAAACTTCCAGATTGCCATTATCTTATTGTTGGCCGCACAGGATCAGGTAAAACAAATTTGCTTATGAACTTGCTGCTGGGCGATAATTTTAACTATGATCGAGTTTATATTTATACCATTAATCCACAACAAGACAAATACGAACTACTTAGCGAATACAATAACAAACTTCGTGATGATCTTGAGGCTGGTGAAATTTTTTTTTATTATCAAGCAACCAGAAGAACTTATTCCAGTGAGTGAAATTGACTCTGACGAGCATAAGATAGTTGTTTATGCTGATATTCCGCTAAACAATACGGAGATGAATAAAATAAGATCCTATTTTTCACTGTCGCGTAATAAAAAACGTAATTCTGTTTATTTAGCCCAAGGTTTTTATAACGTTGACAGATTTATTCGGCGAAATACTGATTGTTTTATGTTATTTCCAGGACTGGACAACGTGGACGTCAGGAATATTGCAAGCGAGCAATGTGGCGACGTAACAAAAGATAAATTTATCAAACTATGTCACAAGGCAACGGCAGATAAGTATAACTTTTTCTTGTTTGATAAGCTTACACGTGATCCTAAAAATATGTTTCGCTGTTGCATTAAAAATTATCTACAGTAGTTTGAAATAAAATATGGATAAACGAGCAAAGTACAGAAAACACATAGAAGATTTTAAAAAAACTTACTCAATCTCAAGCAGAATTTAAGCAGCGAGTGAAAGAAGCCCGACGTGGGCAGGTAGCTGCCGCAGAAGCAGCAACTACAGCTCTCAAACCAGTTACTGAGGCGTTATTTGGAAAACAACCCGAAACTAGGCCACTACCAGATAAAGTTAAAAACTTCAGGAAAAAGATTTAGTCGGGCTTGTTAAAGAACAACAAGAAGTTGCTGCTGCAAAAAATTATTAGAAGATCTGATGAAGAAAAGGTAAAGTTAGCTAGAAAAACTTGTAAAACATATTGCTGGTCCTGCTGCTAGACTAGCTGAACTAAGACTGCTATTAAATGATCCACTTGCACTTGAACAAAGATTAGCACAAGTAACACTAGTCGAGCCGATTGAAAAAAAGTTGAGCGATAAAAGTGAAGTCGATATATTGATGAGGGAGATGGAGAAGGAAGAAAGAGCTAAGCTAGAAGCTTTCAGAAAAGAACATGGATTAGATATCCAAGATAGAAAAAGACTTAAGGAAAATCTAAAAGATATAAACAGTAAAATAAAAGATTACGAGTATGAATCTTTTACCAAAGAATATAATTTTAAAAATGTAAGGATACGTGATATTCAAAAACCAGATTATAATGCCGAAGAAAATATTAAGAAGTTAACGGAAATTGCAGAAAGAAGTAAGAAACATCTCGACGATGTAAAACTGGAAAATTAAAACTACGGAGAAAGTATTAGGTTATATCGGCACTGGATTATCGCAGATCTTTATATCAAAGCTATCCGTAATATAAAAAATGACAAACATTTTAGTGAACGTAATATTAGTGGTTTGCATACTGAGGCAAAAGAACTAGATCTCATACGTATGAGAGCAGATAAGGTTGCCCCAGACGACATAAAAGATCCTATTGCTAGACAGACTGAATTAAGTCGGTTGGTTGATGATCTAAAAGAACTTTCTTTAAGAGAATCAGATTTAGTTGCGATGAGAGCGATGAAACAAGCAGAAAAAAAAACAAGATAGACTAGATTTATTAATGGGTAAAAAAGGAGAATTAAACAAAGAAATAGACGGAAAAATAAATTTAGTGGAACATCATATTTTTATGGAAGATTATGATATTGAAGATGCTAATAACATTGATCAATGGACACAGTGAATACGATGATCTCATTGAAAAATTAAATAATGTTAAAGAATATGGCTTATACTCTTTCAATGAACTTTCTAAAGCTACCACAGAAGTAGATGCTGATAGATTTTATAAAGGAGCTAGAGATGGAGTTATTGCCCGTGTTTTACAGCTGCTGCCGCTGATTTTCGAAATAAAAAACTTAGTAAGTCAAAATATAAATTTCAAGATGTATTTGATGGTCATGATCAAATTCGTCTCAAAAAAGTCACAGGCTCCGGGGTAAAAATATTTACATCAGTATCTGAGATGATAGGTAGATTAATGTTACTGATATCGTCAAAAGAAGCTGGTAATGTTGGTGCTGAAATTGACAATGAAATTATTGACATACTTGATCATTTGAGATCAGAAAATTTATTAACATCTGGCGAATACGAAATTTTACACCGCGATTTAATTTAATCGAGGCGATATTATATAAAATGTTAGCAACATTATTACTTGACTCATCGCAAACAACAGGTGATAGCGCAAATTGTAAATTATATTCCACCAGTACAACTGGATCCTGAAAAACAGTACGAGATCAGTCTAATTTCATGCACGGCATGGCATTCTATGGCCAAAGTAAAAACTGGGGTGAATGATGATGTCACATTTATGACGCCATCTGATCAGCAGTTTAAAATATTAAAAATTCCACAAGGAGTTTATAATGTCATCGATCTAAATAAAGCAATAAAAGAATTTATAACAAAAAATAATGTTGCAGCTGATAAATGTGAGCTAACACCAAACTATAACACATTAAGAGCTAGAATGACGCTAAAAGATGGTATATTAATTGATTTTACACCATCAACGAGCGTTGCATCATTAATAGGATTTTCTCATGCAATTTATAGTGCTGCTCCTGGTCAAACCAGTACGAATGACGGTGACCTGCCAGTAAATATTACTGACGTAAACACAATACTAATAAATTGTTCTGTTGCATCTGGATCTTACTCAGCCCAGGGCAGTAAAGGACAGACTATCTATAGTTTTTCGCCGAATGTTCCACCGGGCTCACTTATGCAAATTAATCCGCGGCAAGTTATTTATTATCCGCCAAATGTTGAAAATCAGATAACACAAATAAATATGCAATTGACAGATCAATCTGGACGGCAGTTGGATTTGAAAAATGAAGTTGTTACTTATTACCTACACCTACGCACAACAACGTAGTTGTCGGCAATAAAATTATACAACCCCTTGATATAATGAAACAGAGAAAAAAAAATTTACAGAAGAAAAATAGTTGGAGGATTTTTGGGAAATATATTACTAAAATTATTGAAAATGTCCCAGGAATAGCGCATAAAATTGCACCAATTGCACTTGACGCGTCAAAAGCTTTTGCAACTGGGGCTGCATCTGCCGCTGGAACTGCGGTGGGACAAAAACTGGTCAAAGGCACATCTGAGATAAAACAAATTATATCAGAAATCGCCCCAACAGCTGAAACAGGAAACCGGATGACAAGAACAGCAAAAAAACTTTTATCGTTGCGAGGAGAAAAAATTACACAAAAATTAATATCTAAGGCAACGGCGCCACAGTAGTAAAATTTTATGTAACCAGAAATATAATGTCTGTTAAAAATTATCTTGATTTAGCAAAAACTTATGACGTCGACGACACAGTAACAGAATTTGAGTATGTTGAGTATCTCGACTAAAATTCGAATGAACCAAATAAGGCCGGTGTCAGAACATTTAATACCAGAGACGAAGATGTATTTCGGCTGCCTCACAAAGCAATGTTAGAAGTACGTGGCCAAATTATGACAGTTGCTAATCCGCCCGTCGCAATTGGAGCAGGCGCAGAAATAGCTCTTATAAATAATGGCTGGTGTTTATTCAAAAGTGCCCGATATCAATTAGCTAATCAAACTGTCGAAGATATTTCGAGTCACCTGCAAGTTGCAAGTACAATCTTAAATACTAGTTCGTTTTCCGATGATTATTCCAGGTCAACTGCAACTAATATGATGTGGTTTAAAGACACTGGAGCTGGAACTGTATCTGGCGAATTTATTTCAAAAGGAGTATTAGAGCACGGAGCTGATGCCGCTGCAGATGTTGTAATTGCAAGAAATTTTCTCATTGCTAATGCTGCCAATTTTGGTATAGCCGCACTAGATGCAGCCGCTAACGCAGACGCTACAAGAGTTTCACTTACTGCTGCTTGTAATAATCTTGGTATAACACCACCAGGAGCAGCTGCGGACGGCGTTGCAATGTTAAATATAGTTAACGGTGCAATTAGCGTAAGAAATATACGTTACAATGAAGGGTATTCCAAAAGGAAGGAACTTGCAGCAGGATCACGTCAAATTACAATGATGCTGCCATTAAGTACAATATTTGGATTTTGCAGGGACTATAATAAAGTATTTCGTGAAGTTAAACATACACTTATTTTAGATCGAGCAGAACAAAACGACTGCCTATTTAGGTCAGGCGAAGCCGATGTACAATTTATCATAAACAAACTTGCGCTATGGATGCCACGAATAACACCGTCAATCACTAAAATGACAGAATTAAATAGTATACTCGATAAACGCACAAACAGAATTTATTTTCAGCAACATAAAATATATCAAACAGCAGTTCCAAATACCACCGACTACACATGGCGAGTCACAACAACGTCAAGTGAACAACTCCCTCGGCAATTGTTTGTTGCCTTCCAACAGCAAGCGCGACGTGGTAACCAACAACAAAATAACGCCATATTTGACCACGCCGATGTTGGACGAATATACGCTAGGCTAAATTCAAAACAATATCCAGAACGAACGATAGAATGCAATTTTGCAAATGACGCTAATAAAAACGTATCTCGGCCGTATATGTACCTGCTCGACGCAGTGCAGAAATAGGATGTCGGAGACGGATCTCAAATTTCTATGGAAGAATTTCGTACACTTTATCCAATATTTTATTTTGATGTTAGTAAATACAACGAGAGAGCTGTCGATTTTACAGTTGATATTCAAATTTCTTGGACACTCGGTGCAGTCCAGTGGCACAGTTGTACGTATATGCGTTAGTGATCAGCGACAGATTTGTTACAATTGACTCTGTCGGAGGTAAAATGTCAGTGCAAGTTTAATCTGTCATCGTTATATAATGACAAAATATATTGTAAAAGAAATGTATTTAACTGATGGTCAAGTTAAAAAACTCCGACAGGGTTTACAAAAAGGTCGGCCAGTATCATTAAAAATAAAACATGGAGACAAAGGTACTTTAACAAAATTAATGTTAACCAAAAAACAGGTGAACAGGTACGATCCCAAAAAAACCTTTTATGTTGAATCTGAGTGCCGCACAAATAACAGTGATGGCAAAACATGGCGGTTTCTTCGGGCCGGCATTATCTGTAGCGGTCAGAACGTTAATACCTAAAATTTTGCCAGTGCTTGGTACATTAGGATTAGCAGCAGCGCTGGCACAGTATCTGACGCAACGAAAAAGGCTGTCTCCAAAGACGGAATTGTCGGCCGTGGGATAAAGAAACTTTCAGTTTAATTTTACATGACTGATAAATATAATGCCACGACGAAAAACAGTGAGAAAGACTAAAAAAATACGCGATCGCGAAGAAACAAAGGCGTTGGGATCGGTTCCCGGGTTCCGTGGAGCTTATCCTAAAGATGAACTTGCGGAGACACCGTCGCCGGGTTCGTGTGTGATAAATATACAAGATTTCAATGACGGATCTGGCACACATTGGGTAGCAGTCTACGGCAGTAACTACTTTGACTCATCTGGACTTCCACCAAGTGACGCCATAAAAAAATATGTCCAAGTATAAAATAATAAATTATTCGTCTAATCAAATTCAGCCTGTTGGAACTTCTGCTTGTGGATATTATTGTATAATGTTCATTAAACAGATGAATAAAAGTCCAGATTTTTTAAAGTTTATTTTGCAATTTGACAAACGACCATCTCACGCTAATGATGAGATTGCAATATTATATAATCAAGGAATATAAAATGTCAACATACTGTCTCAAGTGCAAAACTAAAACAGAGAATAGCGATGAAACAACAGAAAAAAACAAAAAATAATAGGACAATATTAAGGAGTATTTGTGCAATCTGCGGAAAAAGAAAAAGTATGTTTTTAAAAAAGTCGTCCGGAGCGGGTTATCCAGTTATTTTAGTAGATGATTAATAAATAATGCGATGCGAGTGCGATTGTGATAGAGATCTCTGTCTTGAGCAAAATAAAATTGTTACATACTGTCAACGTTGTAATCACCGGGAAATAATTGGGACAGGTATAGATATACATAAATTAATTGGCAAATTACCAAAACCAAAAGGCGGTTAGACATTGCCAGGCTATAAATATACTGGACCTTATAATCCGCTACACAGACAGTTGGACGAAAACGATAATCCGCTGCCAGGACAAGAGCCTTACAATCAAGTTGATGCAATAGCAATACGCCACGACATTTGTTATCGTGACAGTGAAGGGGACAAGGCCGGTTGCGATAAAATAATGTTAGACGAACTTCGTGACATGAAACCTGTGAATATGCGGGAGCGATTTGACCGAAGGCTGGTACAAGGTTTTATTGGAGCAAAATATAAACTTGGTCTCGGTATGTATGATGATCTGGCGTCTGAGCTACACAAACCTAAAATAAAATGTTTACGCGACGTAAGGTTGTCGCAAATGCCGTTGACGATATCTGGGCAATAGATTTAGTTGATATGTCAAATCTATCTGAGTTTAACATTGGCGCGAAATATCTTTTTAATGTTGTAGATGTTTTTAGCAAATATGCTTTTAGTGTACCAGTTCCAGATAAGACAGGAACGTCAATAACTGATGCGTTAAAACAGGTCATCGTTAGTACAGAAAGAAAACCAAACAGAATCTGGACCGATCATGGAGCAGAATTTTTTAATAAAATATTTGAGCAGTTTTTAGAACAAAATAACATCAAAAAATATGTCACTGGAAATGAAGGTAAGAGCGTTGTCGTCGAGCGATTTAACCGCACACTAAACGAAAAAATACACAAATATTTGACAGCTAAAAATACAAATAAATATATTGACAATCTACAAACAATTGTTGGTGAATATAATAACACGAAACACCGAACCACCAAAATGTCATCAAACGACGCAATTAAAAATCCAATATTAGCAAATGAAAATATGTACCGCAGACATAAATTTAAAGTTGGTGATAAAGTTAGAATTTCTCTGACGAAAAAAACATTTGAGAAAGGATTTACTCCAAACTGGAGTGAAGAAGTATTTGTTGTTGATAAAGTACTTTTAACAATACCAGTGACATATGCGTTAAAAGATCTGGCTGGAGAACCTATAACTGGCAGTTTTTATGAACAAGAACTTCAAAAAACTGAGCAAGATATGTTCGTTATTGAAAAAGTGATTAGGAAGCGCGGCAACAAAAGTTTAGTCAAATGGCGCGGGTATAGCGACAAGTTTAATAGTTGGGTGCCAACTCGGTCGATCTTGATTGAATAAATACTTGTTCGTATTTCATAAGTACAGATTTACATTTGACCGGTCTACATAAGGAAATTAAATGTAATTTTCTTGTATTATCGACTGGCATCAAATTGAATATTTTAACAAAAATAAAATCGTATTTTATGCTTCTTTGCTGGCCAGTTATCTTTAGATTTAAAAACGGTTTTATAAGTTGCCAAAATATTTGCTGTTCGGCAACAGTAAAATTAAATTTTATTATTTTTTTAGCTATATGATATTTAACATTATATCGTCCAGTTGTCGGTCTGCTGTATTTTTTTTTTGTGTCAACGACGGCAACTACTTCATCTTCGGATTCGTTGTTATACCAAATATCATCTTGGCTATAACCATCAGATTTGTCGGCCCCGACAACGTCGACGACGCTGTCGTTGGTGATCTTATCACTTGCTTTTGTATTGTCGACGACGCTGTCGTCGGCATATATTTCAGCAAGCCGTTTTATCAGGTCCATATTATAATATAGTCTAACTTATAATAATAAAATGGCAACAGAAACAAAATATCATCAGAAAGTTAATATATTAAATTATAAAGAACTAGCTGAAGCAGTTAGAAAATGTCTGTCTGGTTATAGTGCTTATTTTGTTGATGTTAATGTTATGCAAGGTGACTCTGATAAAATTCTAACAGCAGCAGAAAAAAATAAACTTAATGATAGCGCATTAATAACACTAAAATTTGATCGTGATGATATTTTAATGTTCGCTCATAATTGTCTTACCAAAACAGAATTAAGAAATATACTTGAAAATAAATCTATCGAAAGTTGATTGTGATGTTGCTGATTTGGTTTTGCCGTCAGCTACACATTTTATTGATTTGCTGTCAATTTTAAGATATTTTGCAGCAGAATAAGTTGACTTGAATTTCGTTATTTCTCCAGTTTCTAAATTTACTGAAATCACTGGTTTAGTCGGATCTTTTAGATTAGATCAATCAGAACCGGCTCCACGTCGTGTATTTTCTTGAGATGTAACTAGATCTAAATTTTCAATGTGATTGTCTGTTTTAATTTTGTTAAGATGATCAATAACTAAATTATTTGGAATATCACCATTAAAAGTTTCAAACACAAATATATGACTGTTATAATTAATAAAATCTGTTTTATTTCCTCTAACTTTTATACGTAAATAGCCAGTATTATTTAACTTTCCAATAACTTTTTTTGTTTTTTTATTTCGAATAATCCCTTTGTCATTAGCTTCATACAGATCAAATACTGGATGAGGCTGAAATTCGTCTTGCAATGATAAATTTTCAATATTATCATCATTAACTGCGCCATTTACTCTATATACTCGCTGTCCTTCTGGTATATGTCCACAAAATAACGTGTAAATAAAATCTTTCCTAAACATTTCGGTCCTATCTGTGTCTTTTCCCTTTACTGAAATTTTAATTCCGGCTGGAGTCGCTTTACCAAAAGGTCGTCCGTA
>JAECUM010022003.1:0-13279 GCA_016617855.1 Megalonaias nervosa | reverse complement strand
CTCTCTCTCTTAGTATGCTTCAAAACTAGCTATTTGTAAAGACTGTTTATAACATCCAATTCCCAAGTAATAATGATATTTTGCAACTGGCAAAGGTTAATTTGTTATCATACAAACTATATTTTCTATTGTTACAAATATTATACTCAAAGATCCCAACTCAAACATCCCAACTCAAAGATTCCAAACTTTTCGTTCTGTCTGTCAACTCAATCACAATGGAATACAATACATATTTTTGAAACTTCGAACGAAACAAACTCTATGGTATTTCTAATTGTTCAGAGATAAATGCACAAAACTAGACGATTTTTGCTTTCAAAGTACAAGCTGAGACACCCCACAGCATCATATATACAAACTGGGCAATAGTGACTACAACCAGTGAAATGTCTCTTCTTCACTTCTTCCACCCCAACCATCTCTTTCACTCTCATTTTCTATTTAATTGTTTTACTTTATTTCATTATACATACCTAAGTTTCTTTTGTTTTGCGTTGAACTACTATATTTATTTCATAACTGTAATTTTGCCCTAGTCTTTATATATGCTTTATTTTTAAAAAATATTGATATATGTTTTGAGAAAGGGCCTGTCTGAGCTAGCTAACTTGTGTCAAATTGTTTTTAAATTAAAAGACAATCAGACATAGATTATTATCAAGAAAACGAATTATATATAGGTATATATCAAAAAGTATGTAAAATATAGATTCAAAATGTATTCAATAAAATGTAGTGGAAAGACTGATTTCTGAGCAAGTAAATTCTTGACGCTTAAATTACGCATCATTTACCCAAGTCTTTACAAAAATATTACTTTTATTTTGTTTTAATATTTTCTTTGGAAAGCAAAACGTTGTATAGCGTAACTGTTTTGTATTCATTTACGTAAAACATATTACCCTAACTATAAACACAATTATCTGCTTACTTAGCTATACGTCACACGTTACACACATACTGATTCTTTCTGAGAACATGTCATTCCTGCTGTAAAAAAAGAAAACGATTGGAATTTGAAACGGGATAATTTTGTCATGAGCCAATTTCTGAACTTTTATATTCGCAAAAGTCAGATGTAGTACATGCACACCTTCATGTAATAATAATAATAATAATAATAATAATTTATTTAAAAAATCTACATGCACAAATATAATAATAAAAGTGCAACAGCAGCCCCCAACCCAATCCCTTATTCGGCTTGCGAATAATTCAACAAAAACACATAGACTCTTAACGATGACGACGCTGAAGAGTCGCCGCCAGGGGATATGTTATATCAATGCCTCACATGCTGGCGTATGTTACCTTAATACAGCAACCAAAGTAGGTCGAACAAATTGCAATCAGTAACTCGTTTTTGTCTGATGTTGCCTTCGTCATATATGCAAGAAAAGTAATTCGTTATGTCGATGACAGCTTACTACTTTCATACTAAACAACCAAGTTGGTATTGTCTTACAAATGGATGGCTAATGTATAATTTATGACTGCTTGTTTCCCATTCACTTAGATTAAGGCAAATATTAATATGTTGTATGCGCAAATACCGATATGCTCTAGAAATTGGTCTAAGCTGAGCTATGGCTGGTAAAAATGGGTCTGATGCTTTGCATATTGAATGGGAGTGACCACGTACCTATTTTGTTGTTGTTATTGTTGTTTCAAGGAGTGGTATTATTTGTTTATTTATATTTTTCATGTTTGTATTGAAAATCTATTCCCCACCCTCTTTTTTGGTGCAGGCTTTAGACTAATGACTAATGTATGTATTGAAAATATATTCCCCACCCTCTTTTTTGGTGCAGGCATAGACTAATGACTAATGTTTGATCTATCTCATTTCTGGTAAACTTTTGTAAACATATTTAGCGAAATTGCTACAGGCTACAAATATGAGCAATATCTAATTGGGAACGAAAAGCGTGCAGATGTAAATTAGCTTCGAGTGAAATATATACTATTTTGAATCACAACAATGCAATTGCCATTATCGGACGATGATCATGTTGGCGACACCTTCCCCCCTCAGCTAGACAATGGGAAATCGTGCGTGTAACCCTTTGATGTATTAGGTGTGGACTTCATATAATTCACAATTATGAAAAACAATAAACGAAGGAAAAGTCAGTGTTGTATATCTTCAGAGACAATTTTATATCATTTTGATTAAAAAAATTACAAATAACATAATGTTGTTTAAAACACATAGCACAAATATAAATAGCGACATATTGATTAAAAGACAGAGTACAAGGAAAGGCGCGTACACCACCACTAACCATATAACTTCATAAATGTAAGGTTATGTCCACACTTAGGTCACTACACCATACGGTAATGTTAATCATTAAAAAATATTTAAGCAGCTGTTATTAGAACAAACAAATCATTTTTTCTTGGTGTATAAACTTCATTCATAATAGTAGAAGTCAAAAGCATTTCAAAACTACCTCTATGAATGTAATAAGTGGTGAATCCAGTAACATTGTCGGTGCATGCGAAAACAAATAGGCTTTAGGTTAGTGGGATGGAACCAACAGTGGGTGCCAACCCGGATAACCCCATCGAAGCTCCTACATTTTAGGCGTTTTCAGGACGTTCTTTTAGCAATCTAACTGTGAAGAAAACTTACTAAAGGAAACATTCCGATTGTTTCGCGCTGATTATTTAAAAGGAAAATGGGGGGGGGGGCGCTTGCTCGGTTCCACCCCCATTTGTCGGAGACTGGTACTAATAAGATAGAGTTAGGGCACGACTATACAAATGTACGAATAATAATAATGAACGAATAATAATAATGTATGAATAATAATAATACGAATAATACTAATATATGAATAATAATAATAACGTATGAATAATAATAATAAGGTACGAATAATAATAATAATAATAATAATAATAATAATAATAATAATAATAATAATAATAATAATGTACAAATATTAATAATGTACGAATAATAATAATGAACGAATAATAATAATGTATGAATAATAATAATACGAATAATGCTAATGTATGAATAATAATAACGTATGAATAGTAATAATAAGGTACGAATAATAATAATAATAATAATAATAATAATAATAATAATAATAAT
Source organism: Megalonaias nervosa (assembly GCA_016617855.1). Lineage (NCBI taxonomy): Eukaryota > Metazoa > Mollusca > Bivalvia > Unionida > Unionidae > Megalonaias > Megalonaias nervosa. Next base: position 10,164 of record JAECUM010022003.1, on the reverse strand, counting down.
GTACGAATAATAATAATATGTGAATAATAATAATATACGAATAATAATAATGCATGAATAATAATAATAATAATAATAATAATAATAATAATAATAATAATAATAATGATAATAATAATAATAAAGTACGAATAATAATAATGTATGAATAATAATAATGCACGAATAATAATACTGTATGAATAATGATAATGTACTACAAATAATAATGTACTACTACTAATAATGTACAAATAAGAATAATGTATGAATAATAATAATGTACGAATAATAATAATGTATGAACAATAATAATGTGCTACTAATAATAACATACGAATAATAATAATGTATCAGTAATAATAATGTACGAATAATAATAATTTGCTACTACTAATAATGTACGAATAATAATAATAGTGTATAAATAATAATAATGTATGAATAATAATAATAATAATGTAAAAATAATAATAATGTACAAATAATAATAGTCCAATAAATGAAACGTGTAGTAGCTGTCACATTAATATCTGATGTAAAATCAAATTATGATAGAACGAATGCCTGTCTGTGAGAAAAAAGGACCGCCATCCCTTCAAGTACCATCAGCTTTATACTCATTTAAACATACATACATACGTACGTACGAAAGCACGCACGCACGCACACACATACATACATACATACATACATACATTCATACATACATATATACATACTTTACAACGAATAGAAAGGAAAATAGAAAGATTTAATCTATTGACAAGACTTTTTAAATTTATATTGATGACACTTAGCGTCAAATTTATCCCCATGTACAAATTGTATATTCATTCTTTATCTGAAAAACAGTGTATTTTCATTCCTGCCTAACAATGAAATAAATCGAATGTAATATGAAATCTACATTTGTGTGTGTGTGTGTGTGTGTGTGTGTATATATATATTATTTTTAATGTCAAATGATTTTGTTTAAAACATTATCACCTTCCCTTGTACCAGTAGTATATGGGGACTACTGGGGGTCTATCGGACTTCTATGTTAAACTTGGTCGTTTGCACTATAGGGTCAATGGGAATTTAACATGGGAATGTCATCTGAAGGTCAAAGAGAATTGAACATTGGTGACGTCATAGGGTTTATAGGATCAAAACTATTTATAGTGTGAAATTTATTTATAGGGACAAAGGGTTGATATGGACAAACATAGACATATAGAAACAAACAACTACACATCCACACACAGAAAAGAGGACAGAGATGTTCCAAAGAAAGATTTACAGACAGGATAGAGACTCCAAAATAATAGTCTATTGTATGGATACAAAACATTTATTCAAATATATAAATGGGCTCTATGACCTCTGCTTTGGTCTAAGCACTATCGATTTAATACATGCAAATTTGGACATGGAACAAATCTATTTCTTCGTTCTAGAAAACTACTTTTAAAAATTTAAGTTCATGCCTTCCAAACAAAAACCATATACAACGTATATGCATTTATAAAAGAATGACACGTTTCATACTACAATTAATGTCCATCTTTAAGAGAAAGCTAAAACAAGAAACAAACGATCAAATAGGACAAAGTTCGTGCTTTTCTTTTTATCAGTCACACACGTTGTTTAAATCTGGTCAGCTACCACTTGTGTCCCAGCGTAGATGTTTCCCATCACGTACTCCCTTTCATCTATAGATCTGTTGGTATATCCATCGTGCTAGGTGCACTTATTGATAAGCAGATCAATGGCGGTTATTGTCTTCCTTCCATGGAGGTACAACGTATGTCATATGAATCGTCACTTTTCCATCGGTGCTGTAAATTTTTTCTCGCATCGTCTGCACGTCTTTAATAGGTCTCAATAGTTTGGAAGAAGTTAATTCTGCATGTGTTCTAAACCCGAGACATACAGGAGAGTTCAAACTGTCGTGATACACAGATAGGCTCAAACGACCTCGATCTTTGACTTGATACTGAAGTTTGAGTTCCTCTAACAGTGAGTCCAATAAGTCCGTAGTGAAACCTGCTGCTTCCTCGGCTGGAACGTCAGTCGCGAGGTCTTTTAATTTCACCGCGTAGGTGTAAGTTGTCGTCCTAAATTTTCTCGAAGTCGCTGTCTGAGTTATTTGAATGCTAAAATACTCCTTTAGGTCTACTGAATCTTTTTCCTTCTTGGATGCACAATGCTGTGACGGTATGGTGGTGAAAGAGGTCGATGATGTTTGTTCCTTCTCTTTTTTCATTTGCGTAGAGTGATTCATCTTTCTCAGCGTTTGTCCTCTCAATGAAGTGTCGTTCTTGGAAGTCGTCCCTTTTTATACTGGGTGATATCAGCGTGTCCATAAAGTAAAGTCTTGTAGTTGGAAGTTCCAATGGTTGCACACAGTTTTCCGTGGCGTTAGTAAATAAACAACTAAGATTTGGTACTGCATTGGTGATGTGATCGTGAGGCACAGCATCGCACTCGAGTTTTCTCTCGCTTGATACATGCTGTGTGAAAGGATTCATCTTTCTCGCTTGGCGTTTGTAGTCACAATGAAGTATCGGTCTTGGAAGTTTTCCCCTTTATATGCTGGCCAATATCAGCGTGTCCGAACTGTAAAGTGAAGTGGTTGGAAAGCCGCACTCGTTTCTGGTACACGATATGATACACTTTTTTCTAAAGGCCAACTGACGATTTGGTGTGTGGCTAACGTACAATCTTGTGAGGTTGTTAGGTGGTCACTCTAAAGTTTCCATTCTCTCCAGATTGCAACGCTTCTTTCAGCACGCCAAAGTTCACCACTTGACTCGTGCGATGATATAGAGTCAATCCTTTCACTTTACACTCGGTGTGCACTTCTCCTTGTTTGTCCCGTCATTCGTAGCCGTAGTCAGGGTGCTCGTCCGTTCAGGCTCCTAAACGGTCTCCTTCGATTTTAGGGTAACGACGATTATCATGACGTTGAATGTAGATGCAACTCTCCGTGTCAAAGTACAGGACGCGATCTCCTAGTTGGTGTACGGTTTCGTACAGTTTTAAACGAGCATAGGCTGTCACGTAGGCCGCAATGATGACATTTCCAAATTCGTCAGCTTCTACAAACTCAAGTTCTTCTTCGTAATTGACTAGGATCAAGACTTCACGAATGACGTCCACGTGTTTCACGTACTTCGTTTTGTCACAAAATCATATGGAGGTAGTGGGAAGATTCCGTCAAATACTCCGTCTTGGGTAAACACGGTCGTTGTGCCATTTTACCCAATAAGCAATTTAACATCACTTTGGCAAACGATCGCCTTCTTTCGTTTTTCTCCACGTGGTCTAAAGTGATGCCTTCCTGCTCCAAGTATTTCTCTTTGAATTTCCTTTGGTTTTCGAGAGTGTGGCACCAGGAAGGATAGCCACTGGCTTCTTGTTTCAGTTTCAAAAAGGCAAATGCCTTTCTGAGTCTCGTCACCCTTGTGGCACTGTTCTGTCTTGGGAAAGTGGTAAATTTCGTACACTTCTAACAATTGGTATCCCAGGTCCAGAGCTTTAAACAATTCCACGCTGACCCACGTTCCCGTCAAGGTGCGTTCTTCCTGGGTGTACTGACAAGGTTGGTCTTAGTTGCACGTTTCGGCACAAGAACGGCACAAGGGAACATCAGTTTTCCTTGGCAATGGTGAGGTAAAACGGGATGGTACAAGTCCGTGGGAGGCAAGACTTTGCACTTGATCAATCTTTCGTATTGTCGAATGTTGTCCAGGTCGATGTGCTCCGTCAGCAATTGCGGGTGCCCTGCGGAAAGTGACAATATTTGCACAAGTCAGGATACAACGAACACACGTCCAAGTATTTGATTTCTTCTCCTTTCTCCTCGTTGGAGTGGTACAGCAAACAGGTGGCATTCGTCCGTCCTCCGTACAAACTATCCCGCGGATTCAGAGGGTCCCCAGCTTATAACTTTCCACGATACGTTTAAACTCGGGATCGGTTTTCAAATGGTGATCGTACTCGTGTTCCCACATTTCCACCATTTGGTATCCTTGCTGTTCTAACTTCAAGCGCCGCTGGCAAGTGGCCTTGTACAAGTCTTCCATTGTACGTTGTAAAACCTGATTTTTAGTGTCACGTTGAGGGTAACAGATGGGACATCCGTGAAGTAAGCAACCGTTAAAATCGTACACGACCTTGGGGTTTTCTAAGTCCCAGCCATCCACCGAATACGTTCCGATGGTCTTTTCACCTCCTCCGTTTCGGGCATGTTGAATCCACTTGTCGTCCTCGTCGCACAAGTAATGAAGCCAGCGCAGGGCTTTGACTGAGTATTGACGTTTGACAAAATTCGTCGTCTGAGGGCGGATGACAGTCAGGCTGTTTTCGGGCATAAATCGTTTGCTGTACACTAAGGAACACGCTTAGGCAGTGGTGCAGGCTTCTTTCAAAGGATCGATCCCTCCGTGTTCCATGAACAGTTCTCGAAATTTGCCACATCAACAAATTAAATTTGTCCACGTCGGAACGACAATACTTTAAAATTTCTTCCTGAAAGTCGAAGGGGTCCGAGGCGTGAGTGTTCGGTACGCATGTTGTCGGAGTCGTAGTGGTGAGCATCAGGCTAATGGGGTAGAACGGTGTGTTGATTGACTTCGGTATTGAAAAGTGCGGGAAATAGTGTTTTGGGCATTCGGTTCAATGGCATGGCCAAGTAACTCATCGAATCTTTAAACCGCTCTTTTCCCACTTGCATGGAAATGATTTTGGCTCCGTTCAAAGGCGACTTTAGGACGGTTGGTGCTTTTATCCGTATAGTATTTGAGAAGAAATTGTCCATCGTATCCCGAGAAATCGTGAGCCATCACCGTGGTATTGCGATGACAATCTCCGTAACGTTCGATGACCTCTTGGCTCCACGTCTCGTCGATGTGGTCTAAGATCCATTGGGCAAAGTCAGCCAGCGTGTTCGGTCCTCGAAAGATTTTTTTCACGTCCTCCGGGAATTTTACTGCAGTGAGGGAAATGACTAAAGATAGGCTCTTGGATGAACTTCTTGAACGCTCGATGAACCACGCAGAAATTAGGACTGTGAATGCCAGTCTCTTGCATGCATTCGAAATCGAAAAAGTTGTAATTCCCTTTCTTTGTGTCATCCTCCTCCTCTTTGTGTCATCCCAGGAATCCAGTGATACTGGTAATATCACCGAAATTTTCATCATGATGATAGACATGATTGTATTTTCGGTCTTTGAAATTGTTGCCTCGAAACAACAGTTCTCCACGCACTTCTTGAGAATGTACTTTCAAGGTGTTGCGTGGAGCCAAGACGTCTTGCAATTTTTGCAATTCAGGAATGCCACAGGGTGTGTCTTTGGATAGCCCCGCTTGCTGTAGCAGAAGTTCTGCTTCACTTCGTTGTTTGGCTCGGTCCGATTGTCGAATGTCGAATGTTCTCCCAGGCTCTGTTCCATTCTGCCGCGTCGTTCTTGTCGGCATACGTTCGGCACACCACGATGGCACGGGCTAAACACGTCTGGTCTTGAGTGTCATTAATATGAACGATTCTGCGCTTGATGCTGATAAGTTCGTCCACCAATAACACTTTTCTGCGTTGTCCGGTCCCTTTGGGAAGAGAGACGTTGGCCATGTGCAGTGTCGCTTTTCCATCGGTGAGGTGAAACTTGCCGTTGAACTGATGTACGTGTTGAATCTTGTCGATGACTTTAGAAGGTGTCAATTCTGATGGCCTGCTAAACTCGATCAGAACAGGGGTCTTCAAACCATCGTGATAAATGGACAGTGTCAAGCGATCGTCTTCTTTGCATTGGCATCGTCGTTTCAGTGCGGTTAACAAAGAATCCCAGAAATCGGTGATGAACCCTTCTGCTTTCTCCAGCGGTACGTCTGACTTGAAATCTGTAAACTTCACCCTGTACGTGTAAGCCGTAGTTCTAAATTTTCTAGAGGAGCGTTCATCAGTCTCTCGAATGTGGTAATACTTTTCGGGTGATACTGGTGGACTTTGGTTTGGAATACTCTTTCTCGGTCTGGTCGCAGACGTGGAAGGTATTGGTTAAGGTTCGCTCATGTCTTCGATTGAAGCGAACACTTCTTTTCGTGTGTGAGGCGATACGTCACGTCGCTGTCTCTTACTTTGTTCTCTCTCTATCTCTCTCACTGAAATCGTGCGATCGTTTCATCTCGATTGCTGATTCAGAAATGATTTAACCAAGTTCGTTCTCTCGTTATATATACCCCTCTCTACCTCTTGTTGTGACAATGACTTGGTATATTTCACAAGGGCAAGTGAAAGCCCAACAAATAGGAACCCCTAGTTGACTTATGAGAACGACAATGGTGCGTCTTAAACACCTCATACATCTTGACGACCCTTCGATTCAAACTCTACCACGAAAGAAGAAAATTGCAAGAAAAAAAACCCAGACAGTTGGTGTAATCATGAGAACTAGAGACGGCACTGTGCCGTTCGGACACGTACGTACTCCAGAAAAACCACGCTGCTCGGCAACGATGTCTCCTTCTCTCTGTCACTTCTACATTGTCGTTGACCAAGATATCTACCAACCCTGATTAATACTCGTGTTTCCTCATTTGATATATTTTTTAAAAAAATTCTAAATCCATTTTTAACAGAACTGCCCATTTTCGATGGCAGCGACGACATCTCCTACTGCCCTTACCACTGTTGTTGCACCTACAAAGGTGATCTTTCCTAAGACCAAATTACAAGTCAGGGCAAGTGTCTTGTGAAGTTGACTGGATGTATCTACACAACAACTGTCAAAGCCCCTATGTTCTACCTCTTGTTGTGACAATGACTTGTGATACTTCACATTATCTAAAGTAGAAATGTTTACAAACCGTATAAAATTATGTGACTTTAGTTTTTGACACTTGCACAGACTCCCCACTTTAGAAGTGTCACGAGAAAAATATCTATCCAATTTTCCCAAACATGCACACACTTGCAACGTGACCATAAATCTGTACTTCTTTATTTGTGGGTATCCCACAGATCCGTCCCAGCATATAGAGCTGATTAAGAACTTTAGGAATATCCCCTCATTTATTTAGAACTATCAAAGTTTTTATGTGTATTTTCCCTGTTCCACCCTTTATTAGTATTTAGGTATGTTCCCTAAAGACACGATTTTGCAAAAGAGAATTTTGAATTGAGGTTTCTCTCTGTTTATACATTTTTTCAAGTTGTTGGTGCATGACAGATTACATCCGCATACCTTCTCAAAGTGAGAAGGCATTTGTCCACTAGTCATTGCCTTTTTAAATTCGGTTTTGTTGGTTAGTCATCGTTAATCTTTAATTCTTTTTTTTGATGAATTTCTTTTTATAGAAGATTTAATTTCTTTTTGTAGAAGATTTAAGGCTTTCTTTTGTTGTTACGGTATTTATGTCATAGGCCCCCAGTTCTCCCCATATACTACTTTTATCTCTTCTGTCAATCTCGTTTAAGATGTGCCTTCAGAGGGTACATGATTCAATGAACTCTACTGCTCTATGTAAATACAACACTAGCATCATCATCAACAGCAGCAGTAACAACAACGACAACAACAGCAACAACAACAACAACAACAACAATAATAATAATAATAATAATAATAATAATAATAATAATAATAATAATAATAATCCACAAGGGTTTCAACTCATAACAGAACATAATCATCAACTTATGCATTTTTATAGGTGAACTGACCGACTTCTATCACTTCTTATACGTCCATTCAGGATGAATCAATTCAGATACGTAGCATGTTTGAATTTGATATATGGCCATCTATATTAGTCCTGATATGCATTGATGTATGGCCGTCTATATTAATCTTTATATGCATTGATATACTGCTGTCTACTTTAGGATTTATTTGCATTGATATATGGCCGTCTGTATGAGTAATAATAATAATAATGAGGACTTTGTATAGCGCCTAATCTTTAGAAGCTCTAAGCGCTTTACAACATTTGACAACACTTAAAAAAAACAAACATATATAATGATATGATTACAAAAATAAAAACAAACACCACGAAAGTAGAAACAAAAAATATGCTGTAAATATTTAAGGCAAGAATACATTATTAGGTCTTTAAGTCTGTTCTTGCAGTTGAAATAGGTGTGTGTTAAGAGCGCTCTTGAATGAGATCACTGTGTCTTTGTGTCTAAGTGCAGTGGGCAATTCGTTCCACGTTGCTGGGCCCTGGTATACAAAAGAGCGTTGTCCATATGATTTCATCTTCATAGTGGGAATAATGAGAATACGAGTGTCAGAAGAGGAGCGTAAGCATCTTGCAGGTGTGTACACATGGTTGAGGTCAGATAGGTATGTTGGACTGGAGCTCGTCAATGAAACGTAGCACAGAGAACAAATTTTGTGTTTGATTCTGGATCGTATGGATAGCCAGTGTAGGGTACAGAGCAGGGGAGAGGCGTGCTCTGATCGTGGTACTCTAAGGATGATCCGAGCAGCTGTGTTTTGAACTTTTTGAAGTTTCTGGAGTAGATATTGAGACGAACCAGACAGAATTGAGTTACAATAGTTCAGTCTTGAAAGTACTAAGGAACACACAAGTGTTTTAGTGGCATCAACTGAAAGATACTTGCGAATGGAGCTGATTCGTCTCGGCTCAAGATATGCAGCCTTGCATATGTTCATGACATGTTGATGCAATGAGAGAGTACTGTCAAGAGTGACACCGAGGTTTCGTACTGACTGTGTGAATTTAATGTTGGTGTTGCTGATATTTATTGTCTGAGGGTAAAGGATGTGAATGAGAAAGTCTTTGTGTTGTTTCAGTTTTATCATCATTCATCTGCAGCTTGTTACATGTCATCCATGATTTCACATCGGAAATGCACCTCTCTACGCCTTGGATGGTAGCTTCAACTTCAGCTGGATGGCTAGATTTGTATATTTGGGTGTCATCAGCATACAATTGGTGAGACACTGGATTATGATCTTTGACACTTGAGAGTGGCTGAGTGTATAAAATGAAGAGAACAGGTCCAAGAACAGACCCCTGTGGAACACCACAGCATAGATCAACTGGGCTGGAGTGTTTTCCATTTGCGGACACAATTTGTGTCCTGTTGACCAAGTAGGACTTGAACCATAGTAAGGCTGTATCGTGAATGCCAAATACATGCTGGAGATGGTGAAGTAATATATCATGGTCTATTGTGTCAAATGCTGCAGACAAGTCAAGGAGAATGAGGACTGTAATCTTTCCGCTATCCAAAGCAGAGAGAAGGTCATTAACTACTTTCAGAAGAGTAGTTTCAGTACTGTGGCAAGGGCGATATGCAGACTGTACATTGCTAAAAAGACTGTTTGAATTCAGATGAGATACAAGTTGGGATAGAACAACTTTTCCTAAGATTTTTGACATGAATGGGAGATTAGACACTGGGCGGTAGTTCTTTAAATCATTATGGTCGAGTGTTGGTTTCTTCAGCAGAGGCTTTACAATGGCAGTTTTGTAAAATGATGGGAATTCCCCAGATGAGAGAGAGGTATTAATAACATCAGTTAGTGAAGCCAATATTGGATCCAAAGCACTCTAGCAGCAGTGACGTCGGAATCGGATCCAGTTCACATTACTTTGGTGCACTCTTCATCACGATTGTACGTACTAAATCCATAGAGACAGGTTCAAATGCTGCTAACGGTTGCCGCTGAAATTCTGTATCGCAACTGTATGGTGACGACGAGTCAACTAAAATTGTGCATTAGTCTTTGTGTATTAGTCTTTGTATGCATTGATATACGGCCATCTCTATTAGTCTTTGTATGCATTTATCTATTGCCGTGTATAATAGTATATCTATGCTTTTCTATATGGCCGTCTATATTAGTTTGATATGCATTGATATATGGCCGTCTATATTAGTCTTTGTATGCATTGATATATGGCCATCTATATTAGTCTTTGTATCCATTGATATATAGCCGTCTATATTAATATTTATCTGCATTGATATATGGCCATCTACATTAGTCTTTGTGTGGATTATTGTATAGCCATCTATATTAGTCTTGGTGTGCATTGATATATGGCCATTTATATTAATCTTTGTGTGGATCGATATATGGCCGTTTATATTAGTCTTTGTATGCATTGATACATGGCCATCTATATTAGTATGCACTCATGGATTTTTTGCAGGGGAGGTGG